>OVBX01000403.1:3811-43281 GCA_900406325.1 Erucastrum elatum
CTCTCTCTCTCTCTCTAATAATAATCAAAACGAATCCCAAGAAAAGTTACTAGTGAGTGGACACTACAAGAAAAAAGAGATATTGTGACTATATCTTGTGACTAAATGTCTTCGTCAAAATTGAGTGACGTTTTTAATACGGTGTTGTGACTATTATTTTCGGTCTTAATTTCGTAGTTATTTCGTAGCAATATTGCAACGATGTAAATAGTAGCTAAATTTTGTCACAATTTAGGACGCAATTGTTACCATAGTAGAAAACGTAACGTTCATGACGGTTTGTGACGACATTTTGTGTAACCAATTAGATACGAAATTGCCAAGTAACTATACGTCTCTGTTTGTAATGATTTCGTGACTTAATTTTAGTCACTAATTAGCACAAAATAAAGATGTTTTTCTCGTTTTGAATTAGCTAACTAATCAAATTGCTCATATTTCCTTTATTGTTTCCTATTTATATTATTAATTAGTATATCTAAGTGTTCTTACATACAGAACCCGAGAACACAACGACGTTTAAAAAGTTATCAGAAAAAGAGATCAACAACTATAAAAATAAAAACAAAAAAAACTGTGTTGGTTGAAAGAGATAATCATCGAAAAGAAAAAAAAGAAGGATTCTCAAATCTCAAGCTATTTACTCTGAAAAGAAGAAGGGTTTCTAAAGGGTATTTTAAATAATGGTATATATTAGAATTATAAAGGATATATGAAAAAATTGATGGTGTCACTAATCAAGTTTCCGAAACTTTTGTCAATGATTAGAGAGATTTATGAAATTTGTAAATAATCAACAAAAACTTAGATTTCATTGCAATGCAATATCAAAAGCTGATCCAATTTGTAATGTTGATCCCTTGCACATTGAGACACTAACAAGGGTGTATGGTCAGAGGGAATAATTTGATTATATCGAAGAAAAAGAAAACTTGATTCAGATAACAAAATTATTGTAAATATGGTTCGGATAACAGACGTACATATGATTCATTGTTCATTGTAAATTTTAGTTTGTTTTGGAATACAGTCAGCTACTTATTTTATTATAGAACTACATTCAAAACTTTAGTTGAAATGTTTGATAAAAAAAAAACATTAGTTGAAATGAAATATTGTTTCAAGAAAATAATTGGGCACAAGAAGCGGGTATTTTGAAATTTTAAGGTAACCACCATAAAATCTGCCAAAAGATTCGTAAAACATTAAGGCTTT
Source organism: Erucastrum elatum (assembly GCA_900406325.1). Lineage (NCBI taxonomy): Eukaryota > Viridiplantae > Streptophyta > Magnoliopsida > Brassicales > Brassicaceae > Erucastrum > Erucastrum elatum. The sequence goes on from OVBX01000403.1 coordinate 5,027, forward strand.
TTTGGACTAAATATATCCACTAAGCCATCATAAACCCTACATGTTTTCTCAATATATAAATAACTTCACAACTTGCCGTCAAAGTTATAACCCTAAAACTACTCTCTCAGAGGAACCATATCTCTGAAAACTTTTCCTCTCGCCAGATCTGGTGTTGTTCAAGGTTCTTTTTTTTTAATTATTCATGGATGACTTGTTTGTAATATGATATTGGAGCCATACAGGTGAAAATCAGAAACGTTTTATCAATGTTTGCTTTGAAACTCGTGCTTTGCTTATAGAGATTTGATAATCTTTACGATTAAATTTTTTATAGTTCGGTGGAATCGTCCTCTTAAACAAAATTTGATGGGTTACATACATTTATATTTTATTATTGGCCGCTATTGGAACACTTTAGAGATGAAGATATGTATAAGGAGAACAATAATGATTATAACTGATCAGTTTATTTTTGGTTTCCTATTGTAGATGACTTGACCACCAATAACAACAGATGGACATTCATATGGGAGAGGACCAAATAGCAAACCTAGTGGTTTTCAATCTGTGGTTCCCAAAGACATGGTGGAAGTTATGGGAAGAAGTTGCATATATTCCTGTACAAGTTATGATAGAAACCCATCTCAATATAATGCACTCTTCAAGAAAGACTGAAGCTATAGAGAGGCTTTCTGCTTCAGAATAAACTAGTTCGGTTTTGGTGCTAACTTTGTTTTTCTTTATTGTAGTTAATTCTTTTATGCTGTTTGTTTTTTAATTCTTATTTTTTGTTCAAGTTTATACTATATTTTACTATTGTTTCATGGAAATTTAATTTTTCATAAGTTGTTCTTTCTCGGATTTTTTTTGGTAAATAAATGTTTAAATCACAATGTAATACAGCCCACAATGATAGAATGTAAAATATGTGGACATTTGTTTAATTCAGCAAAATTGTGACTAATTTAGTGAAAAATATGAGAAAACACATTAGTATCTAGTTAAGACTGAGTTGTGACAAAATATCGTAGTAATTTTGTGATCAGAATTCAGTAGCTATATACGACGAAATATAGACGGATTTTTTAGTGATAATGCATATCATATTTGAGACAATAAGTTAGTAGCAAATTTTAGACTATTTAGTGACGGTCCATGAGTCTTCAATTGTGGCGATTGGTGACCACTGTTTGGTCACACCAAGTGACAAAATTGTGACGGTGTAACGGTCACATAATACGACAGTTTTGTGACTTAATTATTAGTTGGTAATTGTGACTGTTTTGTCACTTCTATATACCGTCACGATTTGTTTCGAAATTGTTACCGTCTCAATGCGTCGTAATGTTGTTACTTTTTTGTTACCAAAAAGGATTTGTGACGATTGTATTGCAACCATATACAATTGGTTACAAATACGTTACAATATCAATATTGTGACGAAATATTTTTTATTATGACAAAAACTTTGGTCACAATACACTCATTTTCTTGTAGTGGGAAGGCAAAACACATGGTGTTCCTCTGTCATATCTAACCAAACAAATGAAAGAAACAAAAGATTTATCTCAAGTTAGTTATTTAGTTAGTCTACTCGGGAAATAAGTTAGGTTTATCAATCTTTCTCCTGGAATGTTAAATTTTTATAAACACTAACTGTTGTTTGTAATAAACACATGTTTATGAAAAGGGTCAGATTATACATGTGTATGTAAGATGTTCCATCGTGGAGTTTGTTTAAACAGAAACTCATATTACTACTAGTTCAAAATGTTCGGATCATATGCTTATTTTAATCGGATCATATGTTTATTTTATCAAATCTTTATGTTTTTGATTATAATTTTCAAAAAAAAATGTTTGATATCATGTATTTTTTCCACGTGAGAAAAAATAAGATTAATTCTAAGACATGTTACTACAAGTACGAGGTAATTCATTAGGAGTCTACATGTTACTACAAGGTAACTCATCAGTAGTGCAGACTCTGATCACTACCATCAGTTGTATATCAAGTAATTACAAATATCCACGATATCGACTATCACTTAGATAATTGACAAACACAACTTGATTAAAGATAGCGGAGTACTTAATTAGTGAATATTTTTATTTATTGGGTTAATGTCTATATAGTAGACATATGTCATATATATTCCCTATATTATATTATAATTTTAGACTGACCTGATTTCTGGATAAACCAGTCTGTCGAGCCAAGAGGTGCTTATCTGCATCGCTTGGATACCTGAGAAAGAGACCAGAAAATGACATTACTCTTTGCCCTAGATTCTGTCTAAATTTTTTTTGATCAAATATTTTTCTTTATATATTAAACTATACAATCAAGTATAATATGCAAGAAAAAGTACAGACTTTCTCCTCCTTTTTGCCAACAAGGGCGTGAGAATCTATGAGACAAAAGAAAAGCTGATGATTACATTAGCATAGATCCAGTTTTTTTCCTTCTTTAACTTAAATTTCTTATTTTTTTCTGTTTTGTTTTACTCATAAAGCAATTGACAGAGAGGTGAAAAAGTACAGAAACACTAGTCTTTTGCTTTTTTCCATTTTTTCGATAACTCTCACTAACAATAAAATAGCAAAATTCCACAGACACAAAACTAAAGAAAGCAGTGATGATATAAAAGGAACTTAAATACTTTAACCTGGTTGATTAATAAGTAATAATGAAAAACAAAGATAAAATTTTTGACTTACGGGTGGAGGAAATGCTCAAAGAGCCAAGCTCTGAGTATATTAACTGAGCGTTCAGGCAAACCGCGTTGTGGTCGCCAAGCTTCTTGTTCCATCATCCCCATTTGATGAAACGCACGTTGCTGACGCAAACTCTGTTCTAGCAAACGCAACCGCGGCGTTTCGCCTTTAGTTATTCCGGAAGAAGATACCCCGGCTGCATCTTTGTCCCCAAGAAGTTGACAGCTATGTCTAAGCTGAGCTGCCACGGCATCTTTAAGACATCGAAAATGCCTCGACATAGCCTTTTGAGCCAAAGCGGTGTATGGTATCGCCGCGCCGTGGCCCATTACAATGTCGAAAGAGTTCACAACCATATCCATTTGCTCGCAGTAATGGTTGTACCGTCTGTCCACCTGCCAACAAAATAAAACTATACATTATACAGTCCATACATAATAATATCTCACTTTATCTTTTAGTCAATGTTATTTCTAACCCTGTGCGCTATACATTCACGTGATTAAAAATCGTTTAGAAACTTTCTCATGGGGACGTATATTTGTGTACAAGTTTCATGGAATAGAAATACAAATGATAATTAAAAAATGTCATTAGTTATGTTAAAGGACCAGAGAATATACTCCAAAGTTTTTGTTTTCCTCAATAGAACGTTTTAGCATAAAATAAAATAACTTCGTTAGTGAAAAATAAGTCAACTAAAAATATAATTACTCAATTATGCGTAAAATAATTAAGTATTGTTAAGGGCTAGCTTTAGGACGTAGGAGGGAGTAGGTTGCATGGAGAAGGAAACGCCAGTTTTAATTAATTGTAATGATTTTTCCTTGATTATTCGACTCCACCTAACGCTAATTAAGCATCACAATATTCCTCAACAAAACCTTTTAATACGACCGTCACAGTAATAAAATGATTAAAGATTTAAATGCTGGTATGATTGCGTAGCAGACTAGCAAAACGATGAAACTATGACCAATTCAAACAGATTAATAGAGACAAAACAAATGTTAATCAATCCGGACCGTATCATGTTTCTTGTTTTTTTTTCTTTCTGTAGTAACTTATTGGATCAATGGAGTATTTGACTAAAACAATATGAATTTTATGAAATTTAATGAAAAGTTTTGTTATGTAAAATGTATGAATACCACTAAAAGACCAAGTCAAAAGATTGAAACCAAAGGTGTAATATACCGTTAACATACCTCTTCAAGCATGGTGAGTAGCTTCACTTTCCTTCTTTGATGCTCGATCCGATCAGAGGCCGATAGAGGAGGATGTTCCTTACTTGCTCCGGCCGACGATGGAGAGCCACCGCTACTGCTACCATCGCCACCACTAGCATTAGGGTTTGACTTGTTTTTAAGTTTGTTTTTCTTAGAAAATCCTCTTCCAACGCTACAAAACTCCTCCAACAACTCTTGAGCTGCCTTTGTGTACCTCGAATTTCTTAAGATATTGATTGCTCCTATGGAAGAAGATGAAGAAGCAGCCGTCGGAGATAATAAGAATTGGTTTGATACTTGATGATGATGATGTTGAGAGGCGTCAGCAAGAAGAGTCTTGAACTCATTGTATTGATGATTAGATGATAAGTTGCTTCCATAGTAAATTTTTCTGTACTCATCGGCTTTTGCTGCTGCCTCTAAAGATGACGAGAGAGATAAGGACAAGCCTTGCCCACCGCTGTTTTCGACGTGGACGGTCCCGATCTCGGTTTGGCTGTTGCGATGATGATCGGATGAAGTCTGCCACGTCAGATGTTGGTCATGCTGATGCATAGACATAGTATTAACGTAGCCTTGACGATGAGATGGATTTGGTAGTAACATGTGAAGAGATGAAGAACCGTGGTGGCTCCTTGTGGACGGTGGTTGTTGCGGTGGCGGTGGATTAATTAAGAACAGCTGCATGGCGGCGGCCGAATCCGTAGCATTCATGGCCGGAATATTCTGATGTTGCTGCTCAAGTAACTGTCTATTTGACCGGAAAGTTTGAGAATGGTCAAGATCTCCTCCTCCACCACTGCTGCTTCTGTGGAAATTAAACATCTCTGATAACATTCCGGCAGGTTCGTAGACAGGAATCCCACTTCGGGCGACTGAAGACTCCTCGTCCATATCTAGTGCTCTTTGATGTTCTTGCTTCTCCTGAGTTAAATTAGGAGAATCTGATTGGTCGAATCCATTAGAGAAGTTGAAGGTTCCCACATGGTGTTGTTGATGATAACGATGATGAGGATAGTCTTGGGACATAGAAATATTGCAATTATAGACTTCAAGAGATCCTGTAGTTGTATATGTGTTTGGCTTTTAGCTATTCCCATATGAATCTTTCAATCTTCTTCTTCACCATGATATATATAAATATATATCTCCTTCTACCTCGGATCCTGTAATGATTTAGACAGATAATTTGAAACATACCAAGAAAGAGTGAGATGGTCAACTAGGTCGTATGATGTTTTATTAAAAAAAATCTATAGACACATCAACTAATGAACAAAATAATATCAGATGCAATAGAGAGAGCAGAGAAGAAGAGAAAACCTTTGGAGTTTGCTGCATAGAAAAGAGAGAGAGACAGGATAAAAATCGAACTTAGGTATCGTTTTCTCTAGCTCTCTCTCTCTCTCTCTCTCTCTCTCTCGGGCTTTCTCTTTCTGGACTCTCCTTTTCTTGTTTTCTTTGTTACTTAGAGTTTGCTCAGGAATTCCTTAAACTAAAATAAAACTGATTAGTCTCTCACAAAGCAAAAGGAAGAGAAGAAAATATATGATAAAGAGAGAGAGAGAGAAGTCACACTCTTCTATCTTCTCTACCTCCCTTTCTAGCCTTACCAATCTTCTTCATTTTCTTAAGTAAATTATTTTACTAACAGATTTTTTATGGAATATTCCCGTAATTTCATATGTTTATATAAATATATACTCTCTAAAAAAGAAAATCATATCTTCACTCAGTACAGTAAAACCTCTATAAATTAATAATGTTAGGACTGTCATTTTTTATTAATTTATAGAGATTATTAATTTATCGAGATACTAATTGAACCAAAAATTCAATTTGGGACTATGAAATTGTATTAATTTATAGAAATATTAATTTATAAATTATTAATTTATAGAGGTTATACTGTACTATTTTCTTTCTCCGATGAAATAATTTTTTTCTGTTAAAGATAGTACGATATATCTTTTTATTCACGGAAATGTCGACTGCCATCAACAAAATAAAGATGTTAATTTTGGAAACAAAGTTTAAAAGAAGTGAAGGAAATTAAATAGAAAAAGTAAGTAGAAGGTCATATCTCAATGATACGAGCCACCACCATAAATATTAAATAAAATATAGACGAATATATTTAAGATACTGCCATATTTATTTCCCATTACACCCTCATTTGTCATTTTCTAATTACACAGGATTAACTCGCAGATAGGGGGTGCACAACTTTTTTCTAATTGTAATAACTCGCAGATAGGGTTAGTTAGGTCCATTCAAATGGGTCCTCTCGGTGCATTACATCCTCATATTGCAATACCCTAGTATCAATCGACAATCATTCTTAACCCCAATAAAAAGATGTAAAAAAAACCAATATAAACTAAAAACCAACATAAAAGATAAATCCAAATATATTTTTTTTAAATGTAATAAAGTAAGTTTATAATATACAATGGAGGATCAAATTAACTTTAATTCCTACAACCGATTATGATTCATTAAAAGTCGTAATCACTATTCCAAGACAATTGAGTGTGTCATGATCAACTGATTCTAAGAAGTTCTAACCACAATTTAGTCACCTAGTTAAAGACTACAATCGACTTTCTCCATTGAACTGAAAACCTAGATACGTATTAATTAGCACTTTCTAATAGTGATCACAAAATATCGCACGTACATAGGGTCAACTGTTTAAGATATTGAATTTGCAAAACTAGCACGACCAAAATTATCGTAACAATGCAAGAAAATGCTAAATTTACCAAATCTATCAATCCAACTTGTTTTACCATCGATTTGGAAGGCATAAATATTTTGCTACTTGAGGTTGGAGTACGATCGATGCAAGTAGGAAAGCATGAAGACAATGCAATGAAACTCCGACTAAATATTTTGACATTAGACAAACAATGAAAATATTGAAATATAGATTTTCGGACGCACCTTACGTGCTTTGTTTGGCAGGTGTGAAAGGTTGAAGGACGAATCAGATGTTAAGTTGCTCAACAATGCTAATTAGGAGGAGATGATTGATTGGAGCTTTAGATGCTATAGACAGCCAAAATCTAGTCTAGAATAACATTTGTTAAATAATCAAATTTTCGTTTATTTAAAAAATCTACGGCTAACAAATTCTAGAAAGTTAAAAAATGGCTAACAAATAAATACTGGTTTTACAAAATTACAGTTAAAAACTTGAATAAGAAAATCTACGGTTTAAATTATACGACCAAAACATAAAAATATAGCTCATTTCAATCACTCCTTAGATTTATGCGAGGGGTTAATTTATACATTGAGACTGAAGTGCTCATAGTGCTAACGAGTATTTAGAGAAAATCAGCAGAAAATGAGCTATAAAGGAGAAATGTACACTGATGGATTGGCGTACCGATTAATAAATTATAAATCAAGCAATATGGTAGATCATGTCCATTAAACATAAAGAGCCAGACGAGCGAAAACAATATGGAAATTTGAAGTGAGCACTAACGAGGGATTCTTGAGACAGATGTGTGAACGAGAGTTATACATCACGTGCTAAGTGATAGAATTAAACAAATTGATTATTCAAACTTTTAGCAATGTAGCTTCCTTCAAATCTTTTGACTTTAATTTACATAGTTATATAGATACTGGGAGTTCTTTCTCAAAGTGAGGACTTATTTCGTATCACATATGTCTTACTAAAAAGCAACAATACCAAATTTGAATTGTCGTGCATATCCCACATACGAGTAGAGAAATATTTGATATCGAAATAAAGGTTATAATAAGTCCATAATGGGATAAATAATTAATGTAAATGACGAAAGCAAAAGTCTTATATACACTGAGATTTATATAACGTGACATGACACCATGTTGGAATCTATCATGTCAAGATCATATCAGCACGCAAATACTGGCTAACTTTTATTCAGTAGCTAATTTAATAATACAGGTCGCTTCTACTCGGTAACACTAATATATATATATATATATACACACTCATTGTAATCAAATGTTAAAAGAATCGACTACTCCATAATTATAATAAGAAAGATTCTTATTAAGCGATACTAAAATACAAATAAATCTCTCTCTTAATGAGATAGAATTAAAAGGAAAAAAAAGTAAGATGAGACGTACGTAAAATTTCATAACTCATAAGATATGCACTTTCTCAAAAAACAAAAACCAGAAGATATGTTCATGATTTTATGTCTAGCTCACTAACGATTTTTTAAAAGAAGTTTCAACTACAAACCTGGAAAAACAAATGTCAGCTTCTTCTACCTACCGATATATCTTTCTCTTTTTAATTAATTTTTCTTTCTTTTTTTTTGAAATAAAAATTGTTCTCTCTTAAAAATAAAGTTGATCGGGTGAATCTCTCACATGAATCCCACCCTCCGTTCACACGTACGCACAAACCATCCTTTACGTGCCGAACCTTCCATTTCCGCACTTGTTGAGAGGATCTTCTTCTTTAGGCATTTATACTCTTTACCCACCAAAGCCAACTTGTAATGGCTCTGCTTTATAATATCTTCAACTTCAATGGTGCCAAGTCTCTCTAACCTTCAATACGTTTACTATTTTCTTCCATTTCTATACACGTTTCTCCCTTCTCTACCTCACATAAAACATTCATCATAATCTCCATTTTTTTCTCGATTTCTTACGCGTCTTTTACTCTTGTCTATTTAACATGTTTATTACTGAGACTCGCAACTTGGTTATATAAACCCTTGTTACAAAATATATAATAAATTACCTTACTTTAAAGTATTTTGTTACATATCTATATAATCTAATGCAATATATTTTATGTTGTACATAAACATAATCGGGTTTTCATGGGTTCAAAAAATTGGTTCCATACTGTTCATCGATCAGCACATGAGTACATCAACGTTTTGTTATAACTGGTTCTCAAATAAATGTATTAGCTTAACTAATAAATAACAATTAATTGGGATTTGTTTGGGTAATTGTTTAGTGCCTAACCTAATGACTAAACTAACCCCTGATATGATTAGATGGTGTGCTTCCAAGTAGTTACATATAAAGCCATGATCACTTCTTTATCCGAAAAATAAAAATAAGTTTTCTTATCTAAAAGCTTTTACAACGACTCATAAAATTGGGGGCTCATAGCCTCATAGGTTTGAATTACTGTCTTGTCAACATATCTTTTGATTTCACGTCCATCAATCGTCGTCATATAAATTGCTATTCCTCATGAGTGTTTGAGTTGCCCGAGTGGTGCTACGATCTTCTTCTCTTTTAAGGTGCTACAATCTTTGTATTGAAAACCTTTTGGAAACTTTTTGCGGCCTGTTAAAGTAGGCGGCGAGGCTCCGTCGGAGATGTTAAGAACAACATTTAAATTTTTTTCTTTTGCAACATTTAAAGTTTATGGTTTGTTTAAATTAACAACATATTTTATCGTTCCATTAGTTCTACTTTTCTATGACCATCTAATTTTATGTGACGTAAAATTATCTTCTTTCGTATTCTGTGTTTTATTTTTCTAATGGGAATCAAAATCATGTCATGATTGCGGATGTATATGACAAAAAGAGGAGGCTAGATGACAAATGTGTTGATTTTTAACTATATGTGTTAATGTGGTGAGAACAGAAAATAAAGTGCAGAAAATAAAAAAACATATTTTTTTTTTCGAATTCATTAGAACAAAAAAATTTTACACTAATCTTTTTCATTACAAAAAATCCTTAGGATTAGACCAATCCCAAGCTAAAACTCACTCTAGAATCTAAACTTTTATTTATCAGGATCTTTCAAACTCCAAGCTAAACTCCCCCTCAGTCTAGGCTTCAATCTTCTCACTTCTCAAAAATACTTCAGCAATTAACGCAGAATAATGACACCAAAGACTTGATCACACAAGAACACACAAAACAGTCTCTCGACTTTCTTTCTTTTTAGCAGAGACATTTTTCTCCATAAAAGCACGCCTTTCTTATATAGATAACTAGAACTTGTCTTTCAAATTCTTTCAAAAGTAACTTAAGAAACTTTCTTTTTTCTTCTAAAGAATAACTCTCTTGCATTTGTCTCTTCAAATAATATCGTTTACCTTTAATATAAATTTTCCAATAAATATATTACTTCTTCTCCAAACTTAACAACCAACCGACATCACTATACACGAACTCTAACTCAGCACATCTTCATAACACACACATGTACTATCTTATGTAGTACTTCACAAACTAATACAGAATACACATCTTCAATATGCTTCGACTTGCTTAGAAGACGTGATTATATAGATACAATAAAGACTTGCAAAAATGTGAAAACACAAAAAAATTGTTTGTTTTCATGTAAATTCGTCTATATTTGACTGGTTCTGTAAAGGAGAATCGCTTTCACGAAACTTAACAATACGATGTTAAGTGGTTAAAATAGATAAGAAGGAGACAAATAAATTTGATTTTTATGTATGAGAGTAATGGGAGAGCAAGACCACAGAGAGAGTTGTGAAAATGGCAGCGATGGTCCCTTTTTTATTCCTTGTCCTTTTGGTGTCTAAGTGTTCCCTTCGTCTTTATTTTTATTTTAGTTTATCTTATCTTCTCTTTTATTTTATTTTGTAGCATTTATGATAATTTCTCGCTTTTATTATGTTTTTATCATTGTCTTTTTAATACTGTTATTTTGCAATTTCGGGGTGTTTAATTTTTATCTAAAGTGACGACTACAAGCTCACTAGCTTTTAGGTTTGCTTTTGTGAATTGTTCATTTATTTGTTCTTTAAATACAAACGTACATATGCACGTATGCGTGTCTATTAATCTAGGCATCATGGCATGATTATTTAAAGTTTTGCTCACTACGATCTTAGTTAGTGGGTTTGTTTTACCATTGTTGGAATAATATACTTCCAAAACATCAAAGGCTTTTGATAAAGATGGTATTTATAATTTATGCTTTGGCATCAATAGTCATGTACTAGGGCAATGTAAGTAAGATTCTCACCAAAACATGTCATGGATTAGTGCGACCAGTAGTTAGAATACGTTTGGTATGTACAATATAATTCTAGCATGCATCAGGTTCAGAGTTAGTAACAGTAAGTACGGTCTAGCTCTAGCAACAAGAAAAGGATGTAGAATACGTCTGAGGTTATGCTTTTTATTAAGGAGTGGAAAAAAAATCCATAAGCTGGTTGCCAAAACTTCCTTGTAAACATTAAAAAATTATTGAAAAATAAATAAGTATGAAGATGACTTCTGACTTTGCCAAAAATAACTGAAATACAAAACATTTCAACATCTCAGCGAGTTAATTCATGTGCAAGGCTTGAAATTATTAGCCGAGATTCAGATTCGATTCGAGATTCAATCCGGATCCGCTCCGAAAATCCGGATATCAGGAAGGACCAGATCCGAATCCGGATAGTAAAATGTTGGATCCGTGCAATCGAATCCAGATCCGAATATCTTGATTTTTACTCTGGATATCCGGATCCGTAATTTTTATTGATAATTATTTCAAAAATATGAATATATATATATATATATATATATAAACTAATTTTATTTACTATATTTTTATTTCTATACTAATATATATATATATATATATATTTATACTAACTTTATTATAGTATATATAGATATAATTAAAAATATTGTACATATTCTTATTTTTTTCAATCATTGTTAACAATTTAAAATGTTCTAATGTCATTTTTATTTATTTTAATGATTTAAATCCGGATCCGATTATCCGTCGGATATTATAATTTTTAGAAGAATATCTGAAATCCGGATATTCGAGAACTCCGGATCCGAATAAAGATAGCAAAAACATGGATCTGCCGGATACGAATCCGGATCCGGATATCCGATCCGTTCCAACCTTACTTATTAGTAAACGTTTGTTGTAACAGTGGAAGACTGTACAGAAAATAACTCTTGAATTTGCCAAAGAGAATAAATTAACTTTAAAAAAAATGAAAACCTATTAAATCAACATATAAAGGTTATATCTAAACGGAAATAAATTAGATAATTCGTCTTGGATTTGAAATGACATACTCGTAAATGCAGCGCTTTATAATATAGCTCAAAATTACGTCATTGTTTCCTGACTCCGAGAAGAGACGAAAAAATTCAGAACAATCATGACAAAAAGGGAGGGCGGGGAGAATTCGACTAATGTTCTATGTGTCAAGTCAACGAAACTTTCTTCCAGTTTTACCAACATACATGTAATTAAGGCTTTGATTGGTTTAAAGTGGAGTAAAGTGGTGAAAAAATAAAGATGAAAAATAGAGGTAAGAGAAATTAGAGAAATGTGAGTGCAAGAGAGAGTAACAAAAGAAGAATGATTATAATAAATAGTAAAAAGAGAAAAGCAGAATAAAAGTTTACTCTCTTTGTAGCAAGTGAGATTATTTACTCTATTCTCAGCTGAATTCAGTTTGAAATGACAGAAATATTTTTCAGCACAATTTATCCTGATTGGTGAGTATTGAGCTAAAGATAGAGTAAATTAATTTTACTCTAAAATATTTATTCCAAAATGACTATTCAGTCACATCCTAAGTATTTAACTATACACATAAGCCAGAAAAAATTAGAAAGAACCGCAAGTGTTTGCGTTAATGGACAAGAGTTTGTTAAATAAAATAAAGCAAAAAACCATAAAAAAAATATAAAAAAGCAAAAGTGGTTTAAAGCATGTTTATTGCATACCTCTTAAAAGCTAAGAGACCGTACGCTAAAAAATTCAATTTAAAAAACATGCAATTTTATATTTGCATTAGTTTTAGATTTCAATAGTATAATATAAACCTACATAAAAATATTACATGAGTATTCATAGTTATAATCCTCTTCTGGTATCGTATAGCACCAATAAAAGTATTACATGAGTATTCATAGTTTTATTGGAAGTTGATACCTTTCCAAAGAGAAGTTCACATTGCTGCTGAAGATTCGATCCAAGACACTGTGAGGAGCTTCAGAACAGTAGTCTGCCTCCCCCCATCAGGGATCGCTTTCATTTTGGTCCTCTGGACAATTTAAGCCTCACACAATCTACTTATCTTCGAAGACAGATCAATCTCTCCCGAGAAAACTGCTCTCAAAAGTATAAAGTTAACAAAAAAATGGTCACAATCGCAAGTAATCGTAAAGGACAAGACTAAGGTACCTTCCCAATCTCAGAAGCGATCACACAACTCAGAGCAAAGGCACACGAAAGAGAGCACAATTACATGCAAGACCGACGTGTCTTGGGACAAGACATCGAAGACATCGGGCTTTGGATGGATCTTCTCAGGAGGTTCCTTGGCAACCCCAATCCCTGCAGAGTTCCATTAGTTCCCCTCACTGCAGAGGCAATCACTATGCGTTTTTCCCTCAACCAGGCGATTTCTCTTGAGATTCGATCTCTCAAGGTCTTCGTTGACAAGTCAACGCTCGTTAGAGCAATCAACAGCGATGTTCAGTTCAAAAAAATCATCGGAATCACTTCTGATATCCGATCGATTTCCTCTGATCTTGCAACTTTTTCTATCTTTCACCTGCTTAGGGCAGAAAACTAAATTGCGGATAATTTAGCTAAGCTGATCTTACAAGCTTTTTCTTCTTTATACTAAACTCCTGGAGTTGGACTATCATTTTTGGCCTCTTTCCTCTTTATTTTCTTAATGAAATTTCAATTGACAACAAAAAAACTATCTTAAATTTTGGATCTCTTAAAATGAAACTTATTCGGTTTATGTTTTTAATGTCCATGCATGCATGAGGCTGTCGACAAAAGAAAAAGAGACTCGAGGCTTTGTTCATAATTTCTGTTGCATCTGTGTGTTTTAAATCTCCGTGCACCAGTAAAAGCACAGCACTCACTGGTACAGTATGCATTTTCGGTATAAGAAATTTATTTTTTCTATTGTATTTTTCTGTTGGAAAAAGAAAATCTGGTTTTTTGAGGCTTGTATAAATATGAGTCTAAAAGTTTGTAAGTTATTCATTCACACAATAATAAGAAATCATAAACAGATATTTGCCTTAATTCGTTTTGCTCTCTCTTCTTCTTTGATAATTCGCGGCCGTTCACATCAATTTCACATCTATAAAAATAGTCATCTTAGTCTGATTGATTCCCGTGGAAACCCCGGCAAGGGATGGCCACAGCCACGTGAGACTTGTGGTCCATGTGTCAATCTACCTGTTTCATTGATCATCAACTAGCTTCAAAAATCTTGTTCACTCCTTTTTTAGGTATGGTCGATGAGAGGATTAATACGAGAAAGATAACAGTCTTAAAAAAGAACAGTCGGTTTGTTTGTATGGTCTTCGTATATAGTCCTTACATGCGGCCCAAAATTAATGACTCGTTTCGTATATAGAAAATGTGTTTGATTATAAGCCCAATTACACGTGGGCCTTAAGAAGCCTAGTTAAATTTTCATTACTTGGGTAAGTGATATCAAATGTAAGATGGCTACTGAATTTAAATTACGGTCAACGAGGAGTTTATATTTGTGAATAAATTGGATTATTTTTTAAGGCGATTGATAACTCTGATGACAAATTGTAACAAATAAGTTTGTCTGTTGCAGGAATTTACTCATTGCTTGCGTAAGAAGTGAGTGGGATCACGATATAGAAAACGTCACTTACTTCAACTACTACTAAAACAATCAGAATATATTATGAAAAGAAAAATAAAATCTAATTATATCATAAATATCAAAATTATTATTTTGATTATTTGACAACGATAATTTTATACATTTATAAAGAATTAAACTTGTATGTATAAATCGTATTAAACACTCAAGTTTTTTTTAATGCAAGACGATTTTAAAATTATAATAATGATAGCTAACTAGGTAAGTACATAATTTTTTTATTGATCCGCTAAACACATTAACATACACGTTTTTCATCTTTGTTTTTCTGTCTCAAATTTGATTGATGATGTAACCTACCGAATCCTCTTGACCCTTCTAACAAAATCAAATATCTCTCAACCACAAAATAAAATAATCATAATAATAATTTAGAAAAACTACAGTGTTACAATTCATTAATCTCGCAATGGCGATGGATTGTCTATCATCCAGTTGAAATCATCCAAAAAAAAAAGAATATTTCCATTTCATTTGGTCGTATGTAATAATGCATTAGGTCGGCCTAAATAAACTATTAGATGAACCATTACCTACTTAACAATTTTCAAGTTGATGTTTTTCTTTGTTTGTATTTTGGTGTAACCATGTTTATGTTCAGATTAAAAAAAAAGCTACAGAACAGAAGAAAGTAAGTAGAGAGTCAAAGATCATGTGTCAATAGTGCTAATGCTAGTAAACATCATCTCTATCTCTCTCTTAATTTTTCAAAACATTTGATTTTTTGTTTACAAGTGTGCCCCCACTTGCTTGACCTTCTTAACCCAAAATAACTTCATTTGTAACCATTCCCCCATCATCCTCTCTCTCTCTCTCTCTACATAAAGTTGTCACCTTTAAGTGTGTTCTAAATGGAGATTATTCTCTACTCATCATCCTTCTTCATTTAATAAAAACTTTCTTCACGCTTTTTAAGACAATTAACAGCCACGGGTCCTCAAAAGCTAAAGCCTTTCGCTTCGAATTCAAGTGTCCCTTTACTTCCCTTCCTCTCTCTGTTTTTTTTTGCTGTCCATTCCCTTAAAAAGAAAGTCTTGATTTTTATAAGGTGATTGAGAGAAGTTGAACAATCATGATGACTAATGGGTTTTCGTTTCTGATCCGATTCTTAATCTAATCTTCTCAATTTCTCTTCATCTCTTTCAGGTAAACTTCTGGTTTCTCTATGCTCTGTTTCATGCCTTGTTCAGATAGAAAGCTTTGATTTTGCTATAGGGTATTTAGAATGATGAATGTCTCTGTTCTCCCTATGAGCTAGTTGGATTGTTTTGATGAAGATTTTGATAAAACCTTAGCTTAGTGCCATCATCTGTTTTTTTCTAGAAACTATGAGAAAAATGGATACTTTGTAATAAATTCCTGACTTTGGTTACTTAATCTCAATTCAATCTTCAAGATTTGGTAACCCTTTTTATTGATTCTGATGCCAATCCTTATTGATACCTTTCTTCAATTGCTGTTTTGCCTGGATAAACAGTTTCTTTTGTTTACTGAAACCTTCTTTGTTGGATTTTTGATTCTTTGTGTCAGTTATATTTATCAAAATGATTTGATTGAAGAATACTAAAAATAGAAAAAGAAAGCAAATGGAGTTTCTTCTAATCTTGTTTGGATACCTTAAGAATGTGTTTTTCTTTGCAGGTAAGGGGTTGTTGTTGGTGCCAATGGGGTGGCTTACTAAGATCCTTAAGGGCTCTAGCCGTAAGTATTCAGACGGACAAGCTAACAGAAGATACAATAGAGAGGATAGGAGCGTGGACACTCCTCGTTATTCTGCGGTATATATGAGAGTGCTATCTTTTCTTCTTCAATGTTCTTTGTACCTTTTTTTTTATTCATAGTATCATCCATTTCTTGAGTTCAGGAAGGATCTGATTTTGACAAAGAAGAAATTGAATGTGCAATTGCACTCTCCCTTTCTGAACAAGAACATGTCATTCCACAAGATGACAAAGGAAAGAAAGTGATTGGTAAGCTAAGCTATTCAATGATTGTTTGTATAAGAAAGTTGTGTGCAAATTCACCTTGCTAAGCTGTGTTTTCTTTTAGAATACAAATCTGAAACAGAAGAAGATGATGATGAAGATGAGGAAGATGAGGATGAAGACGAAGAAGAATACACGAGAGCTCAGGTGGAAGCAGCAGAAGAAGAGGAAAAAAAAGCAGCTCAAGCTCAAATAGAGGAAGAAGAGAAACGAAGAGCCGAAGCTGAACTAGAAGAGTTAGAGAAACAGCTTGCCAAAGCTAGACTAGAAGAGGAAGAAGCGAGGCGTGCCAAAGCTCAACTGGAAGAAGATGAGCAACTAGCAAAGGCTCTTCAAGAAAGTATGAATGGCGGATCTCCTCCTCCTGGATATGATTCTGGAAGTGTGTTTCCATCATACCCATTCCTTGTCCCATCTAGGTAACTACTTCAAAAACTACTTCACTTAGATTCAGAGACACTGTCACTCTCTATTGAGTACTCTTTCTTTCTTTGTTTATTGTTTTGGAGGATATGCACTGGTTGCCGAGCTGAGATAGGACATGGAAGGTTCCTGAGTTGCATGGGTGGAGTTTGGCATCCTGAATGTTTTTGCTGTCATGCTTGTGATAAGCCAATCATAGACTATGAGGTTACCAAAGATTACTACATTGGTCCTGAATCTTTGTAGAATACTAACGTTCTGTTTTTACAGTTCTCAATGTCAGGAAACAGGCCTTATCACAAACTATGTTACAAGGAGCAGCATCATCCAAAATGTGATGTTTGTCATAACTTTGTGAGTGATGATTCTCTCACCTCTCTCATTGATATCTCTTATGCAAACTTGTTGATATACTAAAGCTTTAATTGAAACTTTCTGTAGATTCCGACAAATCCAGCTGGTCTCATTGAGTACAGAGCACACCCCTTTTGGATGCAGAAGTATTGTCCTTCACATGAGCGTNATGATTCTCTCACCTCTCTCATTGATATCTCTTATGCAAACTTGTTGATATACTAAAGCTTTTATTGAAACTTTCTGTAGATTCCGACAAATCCAGCTGGTCTCATTGAGTACAGAGCACATCCCTTTTGGATGCAAAAGTATTGTCCTTCCCATGAGCGTGATGGAACTCCTCGGTGTTGTAGCTGTGAGAGAATGGAGGTCTGTTTGGATATAACATTTCTACTAATTGAGAACCAAGTTTAAGAATGGCGTTTTGTAATTTGATGTTATGTTTTTGCAGCCGAAAGATACGAAGTATCTGATACTTGATGATGGTAGAAAGCTGTGTCTTGAATGTCTAGACTCGGCCATTATGGACACTCATGAATGCCAACCGTTGTATCTCGAGATACGTGAGTTTTATGAAGGCTTGCACATGAAAGTAGAACAGCAGATTCCTATGCTCTTGGTGGAGAGATCAGCTTTAAACGAAGCTATGGAAGGAGAGAAACATGTAATAACAGATCTTTATATTTGCTTACATACACTCTTTGATTTCAACTTACTTACTATCTCATTTTCCTTTGCAGGGACATCATCACTTACCTGAAACCAGAGGACTCTGTTTGTCTGAAGAACAAACTGTCACAACAGTAAGGAAGCTACATTGTTGTTTAATTGTTATTCCACCACAAACAGTGTGTTGTGTTTGAATCAGAGAATGTTTTTCATGTTAGGTGTTGAGGAGACCAAAGATTGGGGCAGGCTACAAGCTGATAGATATGATCACTGAGCCTTGCAGGCTGGTGCGCCGTTGTGAAGTCACTGCTATTCTCATCTTATATGGACTTCCCCGGTAAAAGAATTAGCACTTTTTTTCTACACACTGCTAAACTGAATCATTGTCTTGATGAGAGACCTTACACTTGTACAGTTTGTTAACTGGATCAATCCTTGCTCATGAGATGATGCATGCATGGCTTCGACTAAATGGTAATTTTGAAGAACACTTCCCTTCTCAGTAAACGTAAAAAAGTTTCAAAATAGTTACTCTCTTTGATGTGTGTATTTGAGTAGGGTATCCAAATCTTAGACCAGAAGTGGAAGAAGGGATATGTCAGGTGTTAGCTCACATGTGGTTGGAATCTGAGACCTATGCTGGCTCTACATTGATAGATATTCCATCTTCTTCTTCGGCTTCTTCATCATCAGCAGCTGCTGTGGCTATTGCATCGTCCAAGAAAGGAGAGAGGTCTGACTTCGAGAAGAAGCTTGGTGAGTTTTTCAAGCACCAGATAGAGTCAGATTCTTCATCTGCATACGGGGATGGGTTCAGGCAAGGTAACCAAGCTGTTCTTACGCATGGTCTGAAGCGAACTCTCGACCACATTCGCTTGACCGGTACATTTCCTTGAATGTGATTTGAAACGATATAAGAGAAACACAAATGGATTTTCTATAAACCGAGGGAAAATGGGGAAAAATGTATAGCTTCAATACAAATTTTAAATTGTCATAAAGTTTCTACCTCCGAGTATAATTTCACATGTGCAATTTAAAGGCTTATTTATTACTCTCTAAACTTTCACATCGTCAGCGAGAAGCAAGGTTGTGTAGAAGATGATGTGGAAAGTTAATTATGTTGTAGACAAGTGTGAGAGGTTCGTGAAGTTCCTAATAATGTATTCAATTGTGTTATATATATATTTCAAAATCTGATTTTTCATGCTCAAAGACTATAGGTGGTATTTGTAGAAGCTTCGGCTTTATTACATTTGTGGACCAAAAATGGATAGAGAATCAAATATATGTAAGAAAAAAGGAAGATGGATAGACTTATATATGTACATTGTATATACATCACCACTCTAGATATTGTGCCTCTTCGATTCCCTGAGAGGACGAAGGCCATAAACGTAGAATGTATAAATATCGTCGTATTGATCAGTCTATAAAAGATTTTAAAATATGAACAAGTATACCATCTATTAAATAGAAACAATTTAATTATGCAAAAATGTCTTTCAGTCTCTTAACTAACAAATCTATATGCTCACATGATCATGTGTTGTCTGTTAGATTGAGTAAAATGATTGTTAGTGTTACGAAAATGTTGTTGTTCACGAGTTATAAATTTCGTCCATTGTGTATGTGCATAGATTGTATCTTATAGAAGACCAATAATTTGTAGCGGATTCAATATCATTTATCGAAAAATCAACAGAGTTCATTAGTACTATGTGAAGTTATGAATTCTCGATCGAGATGTTCTAGAACTAAAAACAAAGGAGAAGTTTCAGAAGAGAAAAGTCGAAGACGTCTCTCTTAATCAGTTCTCAATCAGTAACCTTTCAAAGATTTAAGGAAGAAGATATTATCAAACAAATGATAGTGAAAGTGAGGAACGAAACCAATATGAGATAGACGGGTATCGAAAATTGAGGATAGACATAAGAGATGGAGCTGAGGACAAACAAAAGAGATAGGATTATATGATCACACGTGTTCCCCACTCACTCTTAGTACTTGTCGCGGCGCCTCGTCGCCGTTTCCTTCTTTCTTTCTTTCTTTTTCTAGATTATTTCAACTTTTCTATATCTCACTATCAATATATCTCATATTTAGTGGTTCGTAGATTACTCTCATTTAGAATTGTTGCTAATGAAATTGATAGTTAACGGTGACTTCTCTCGAGCAATACAAAGTGGTGACATAGTGTACTAAACTTTGTAACTGTTAGTCTTAATACGCATATTGTTTCGTTCGTTCGTCTCAGATATGTTTTGGAACATTCGTACGAACATAAATAATGATTTTTAGTTGCTGAACTTTACAACAAGTTTACTTCAAATCTGACTGCGTCACATGAGGTATTATTGTTTATAAATTATTTGATTCAATAGCCACGCATGTAAAAATATCACTAAATTCGAAAGTCAGGGTTTATGAAAGATGTCATCATCATCGTAACATGATGCCACCACTCAGTCTACATGGCACCTTCGTTTATTTTTTTAGAAAATAATTATTTCGATCAGAAAACTTAGGACCGTTCTTTTGATTCAGCCAATCGTACAAATATGCATACGCCACAGAATTACAAATTTACAAAAGCTTGTCGGGGTTTCCAAAATCTATTTACCAATAGGCAAGTAGTAATTATTCCGAATCTAACGAATGCTTTACAAATAAAAAGGGTAACGAGACAAAAATAAATAGTTTAACAGTAATTATAATCAACAATCAAATGCAACTAGGTCGTTTAATAATGTTTTCAACAATTTTACAGCATTTATTTTTCACTTTTACAACGACAACATCATGGAGTCTAGTCCAATTAATTTCTCGTACATTTTGGATTTAAGTATTGGTAGTGGACAAGAACAACCAAACCGGATTAGATTTGGTTAAACTCATTTTGAGTTTTCCAACCGAACAATTATGTACGTATTTACATATTTTGTGAATTTTGGCAAATAAATCAAAACAATCAAATGAGATTGATACATAACATAATTAACGATAACGATTTTTCATACATAAGGCTTTTCTTACTAATGAGGTGACCGTTTGTTGGAAATTATGCTTTGGTTCACGTAAGTGTATATATTACTCAATCAAGATATGTAGAATCATAAAAGAGAATATCCTTAACAAACGTACTACAAAGGTTGAGGATCTGAGATTCAGTAGAGCATCAAATATGTACAAGAGAATATGCTCATTGATCATACCCTCGACTGTTTTCTTCACTCTCTCATACTTCAATTTTTGAAATTATTTTTGTATGTGAATGATTAGGTGCATGATATTATTATCTTTCCTTTTTCCTTGTGATGATTGCATTTCTACTGGACAGAATACCAACAATTTCATTAGGTCATTTAGTTTAAGAGTATTCTTTCTAACGATGTGGATATACTATTATTATTCATTAATCTCTTGACATGTTTGGTTTGGGTTTTAAAAACCAGTTTCTATCGCATTATTATTAGCTTTTGACCTCCAACCACTAGAGAAATTTAGCTTATTCTTCTCAGCTCAGTCTAGTAAAGCCATCAAATTATTATAAACTTCAAGATTCGAAAACATTTTATATAATAAAAAGTAAGAAGCTTAGATTTGGTGGCTAATTAATATAAATCGCCTCAAACCCTGTATACAATTCATCATGTAAAACATAAATGGTCCCCATATATAAATTAATATACGTAATATCGTTCCTATCTCCTTTATACGATTTGTCATTTTCCTTACCCATAATCCTATAAAATAACCAAGAGAGATAGAGAAACATACACACACAATTATATACATAGAGAGAGAGAGAGGTAGATAACACTTAAGAGAGAGATGGTGTATGCAGGTTACTGCTTGAAGGAGAAGAAGACATGTGTGAGATGGGTGGAGAGATACTTCGATGACTGTCTTTGTAACCTCAACGACGAGGTCTCGTTCGCACTTGGAATCGTTAGCCTTATCTGCTGGGGCGTCGCAGAGATTCCTCAGATCATTACTAACTTCCGTACAAAGTCCAGTCATGGTGTTTCTCTCTCCTTTCTCCTTGCTTGGGTCGCTGGGTCCGTACACTCCATCCTCCTAAATTCTTATTATATATGTATTTATTATCAACGTAATGAACTCTAAAGTTATTTCTACGACTTTTTATCAATCGGTGCAGTGATATCTTCAATCTCATCGGGTGTCTACTTGAACCAGCTACCGTAAGTTGCACAACCATATAATACCGCTACAATTTTGTTTAAATCTTAATTGTTGTTTTCTCACATTGACTTTTCCTTTTTTATTATTGTAGTTGCCGACTCAATTCTACACAGCCTTGGTAAAATCGCTGTCTACTCGCCGCATAAACATCTGTCGCCATAAAGCTTACGTGTCATTTTCATTACATCGTATTAATTGTTTATTTTGTTTCAACTGCTTAATTTAATTCTAATTTTGCAATTTTCTCAACTTGTTCTTTAGCTTTACACAGTGAGCACCGTGGTATTGGTGATCCAAACAATTTACTACGACTATATCTACAGACTTTGTACACATGGACGCACCAAGATCTGTCAAAAGGTACTAATTATGTTAATTTAAAATAATTTAAAGCTAATTACATTATATATTAGGTATATATTGTAATACTCTGATGCGGGTGTGAAAATATGTTAAGGAGGAAGAAGATGAAGAGAAGAGACCATTAAACCCACCGAAGACGATGGGATCTGCCATTTCCATCCCTGGAGAATCTTACAAAGCTTCTCCTCGGAAAGAGTTCTATTACACGTACGTATTAGTAAAAATGCTTCTATTTAATTCACTCTAACTTGATTAAGAGTTAAGTTAAAGTTTGTGACAAAAGCAAATCATTTATAAATGCATTATTCGACTCCTACGTGTCCTAATATGATAATATGATTTATCATTATATCGTGATAGGATGTGACACTTTACCTTGGTGCTGATTTTCTTTTTCAGGTCAGCGAGATCATTGGCGGGAAGCGGTACACCGCCTTTAAGAACATCGTATTTTAGGGTGGCTAAGAGTGGACCTTCGGCCATGACAATAGATAGTGGATCTTCATCGGACGAAGATGAGACAATGACGACCCTTCGTGTTGTAACGGCTAAGACCATAACCCAACCAAGACCGATCCCAAGACAGGTTTTGATTATTTTTCTTCTTATTGGGAGACTTCAAAATACGTTAGGCAAAATGAACAATGACTGAGACACGTTTTGTAATTCTTCCTCTCAGGCAGGTTTTGGAACGTTCTTAGCCGCATCTGTTAGCCTTCCGCTGCAGGCCAAGAGCCTAGCGGAAAAGTATGCACATGCTTCAAGCAGACGACTTCTAAATGTGTGTAACTGCTTAGAAAATATTTCGTTACTTCTTCTTTCTATTGCATAACTGAAATTATGTTAAGACATTATTTGTTGTCTCGGTATAGGAAAGAAGAGTTGAGCATAGCGCATTGGGACAATGGTTGGGATGGCTAATGGCAGCCATTTACATGGGTGGTCGCATCCCTCAGATCTGGCTAAACGTAATTATTTTACAAGTCTTGATAGATCCCTAATTTTCAATTTATCTTTACTTACTGTTTACGGTACTAATCTAATCTTGGGTCTGGATGATACTTTTATACAACTAGATCAAACGAGGAAGCGTCGAGGTAAATATCTAAACCAGACAAATCATTCAACAAGCATTATAATAGTATATGATGTAATTAACAATATGTTTTTGATAATTGTCAGGGTTTGAATCCACTCATGTTCATATTTGCGCTTGTAGCCAATGCAACATACGTTGGTAGTATTCTTGTCAGAACAACTGAATGGGATAGTATCAAAGCAAATCTCCCTTGGTTGCTTGATGCTATAGTCTGCGTCCTACTCGATCTATTTGTATCCTTTTAAACCATTTCACAGCACCAAAATTTAAAATGACATTGCATTTCCATAGATTTTATTTTGATACCTTAATTCAAAATATCAAAACAGATCATATTGCAGTATATCTACTACAAGTATTGCAGGACGAACAGCTCAAAAGGTGAAGAAAAAGAAGAACATGGCTACGGAGACTATGTGGAAGCAAGCAAAACTTTTGTTTCGTGAATCACTCTTTGAGTTGCAGTGATTTGAAGTATTTGATTCGAGGGTGTAATTCTGTCTACGAATCTATTTATATATGAATATGATAATTAATTATAGTTCGTTTACCATTGAAAGAGGATTCAATATAACATCAAGATCAGTGTTCAAAATGTTCTATAGGACTTGAGTATCTGTTAATTATCAAGAGAAAATAACATAAAACCTTAGTCCAAAGTGTCCCCACCAGAAGTGCTCTACTGCTTGAACTCGCTAAATCAAAACATATATACCATTATTTAAGAAGATGACCACACACAATATATCAAGAACTAAACAGAGTTTAACAAGATTGAAAAGAAATATAACGAAATGATACTTCAGTATTATTGAGATTGTCTGTATATTATTGTAAAATAAATAATCGTATCCATTTCGCACTTCAGAAATGAAAGTTCATATGCATGACGAAATTTGTTGGAAAATATACGATAGTAATAATAGTTTTCTACTTTTTAACACATAAAAACAACATTCAATATTCTATTCCTCTCCAAATGTTACATGATCCGCACCTATTTGAATACTTTTTTCTCTTTAGTGACTATTCTTTCACACAATTTTTGGTTTGTTAATTTATCTTTGTCAGGTTAGGACAGCGACACATCAAATCGAACAAGATGTCCCTTCATCAAAAAGATTAGTTATGTAAAGCTCCAAGAATCTTGGAAACGGCAGCTGAAGAAGGCTTTGGATTAAACATCTTCTTCAGCTCATCATACCTCCCAACATCAAAATCTTGAGACTTCATCAGTTTCCTCTGTTTAGCCTCAAACCTACTCTCGTAAAACCCTTCAAAAGAAGGTTCTTTCGCTGTCCTTAGGAAAAAAGCGTACCCCGCCATGAAGTATACGGATGTGACATAGAAACAGATTGGCTCCATAACGTCCCACGTGAGTTCCCAAAACGTTAGCCTCATGAACCCTGCGGTCTGGAGTATCAAGTAACCAAGACCAGCCCAAAGCTCTCTTCTCACCAACGAATGTGCCTTCTCGTCAATGACTTTCTTTATAGCTTCGAGCTCTTTCAGCTCCTTTCTTCTCGGGTCGTTTGAGTTACGGATCTGTGGTAAAGGAAGCAGACCCTCGATAGATTTGGTTACCTGATCACACAAAGACAGAAAACGTTTGTTAAAATAATTCATTGAAAAATAAATAAATAATAATTCATTAAAAAACAGAGAACAACTAGTCCTAACCATCAAAAATAAATGAATTTTAATTTTACCTGATCAGGTCTTAAGCAAACGTGATCACCCAAAACGATGACGTTTCCTGAATCATCAAGCATCTTAGCGATCCAAGGCCCTTGAGCAGGATCAAAACAAGAATCATTGCAAAGACCAACGAACTCAGAGTAAGAGATCCAGCTCTTCCCGGTCTCCCTCAGCTTCGTCTTCACAACCTCGATCTGCGCAGCTCTGAGCAGCTTCTTCGCGTCTTTCACAGTAAGAAGCCCCAGCGCCTCCGTCGTCTCCTCCACCGCCGCATGTTTCACCGGAGGTATAAGCCCGTCTAATCGTATCCTGTCGTTTTCTCGAAGCTTCTCCCTTAGAGTCTCCCCAAACGGCCTCTTAATCCACGAATCACCAGGCTCTGAATCAATGGTGGCTTCTCCTGGTTCTTTAGGAACCCTGGTTCGCACGGCTAGCGAAGAAGACGAGATGCGACAGTTCATGAGACCTTGAGACGCCATTTTCGCAACATCGAACGAACGATGCGACAAAAGCTTCCTCATCGCCATTGTTAAAATGAGAATAAAATAACGAAGAAAAGTTAATCGAAACTGAATTCGATGTAGTTTGAATATATGAATAGCTAAGCAAGAGCGCGTTATATAGGTTTCAACCAAAGTCTTCTCTGTTTGCAATTTAGTTCGGTTTCTTTGTCTTAAAACAATAAAATTTAATTAATCAAGTGGACCCCTCTACACGTCAGCTGATATCTATCACCAGCAATTCAAAATACGCTGCCTTTTTGTGAATACTTTGGATGACTGCAACCGTCCACGTGGCTTGATATTGGTTGGTGATAGCTTGCGGTGCCTCCATAGCCGTCTGATTAATACATTCACGTTTTTTATAAATGTATCTCAATAACTTCTTTTGACTACAATCAACAGAATTAAAAATTAAGTCGCGAACGTGTCGCCACATATTTCTGTTTTATCCTCTTTTTACATCTGATTTGTTAGTAGTCAATCTGTTTTTGTTTTATGGTTTTAACTGAGTTAAAAGGAAACAAATCTTCTATTTATGTTATCTTCTAAAATTATAATGTTGAAATGGATAGTGTTTATGATATATATTTGCAAATTTGGAAACGTTGAAACAGTGACGTGTTGCCACATTTTTCATTTATGTTTTACATTTACACCTCAGAAAGAAGATATACAATCAAAAGTTTTTATGGAATGTGTATATTCATATGGTTAGTAAATTTAGACACAACGACGTGTCTCCGCATTTTCTGACTAATCTTCTTATCATCTTCAAAGAGATCCAAGTTTTACCGAGACGATCAAATACACTCTCTTCTCTTTTTTGACCAAATGTTTAAATAATAAATACNCCACATTTTTCATTTATGTTTTACATTTACACCTCAGAAAGAAGATATACAATCAAAAGTTTATTATGGAATGTGTATATTCATATGGTTAGTAAATTTAGACACAACGACGTGTTTCCGCATTTTCTGACTTATCTTCTTTTCATCTTCAAAGAGATCCAAGTTTTACCGAGACGATCAAATACAATTTCTTCTCTTTTTTGACCAAATGTTTAAATAATAAATACATTTAAATGATGAAAAATACACATTTGAATATCATAACATTTTTGAGAACCCTTGTTAGACGAACATATGCACATGGTGCATATGGATAAGAAACAAAAAGATGTGAAAATATCAAGTTAGATAAAAACATGAAATAAAGTTTAAAAAAAACATGAAATATATTATTGAGTAAGTGAGAATAAAATAATCCATAAATTTTCACGCTGCATGTACCAACAGCACAAGACACGATTTTTCTAAGAATATCTCTAAAATACATTATATAATTTCAAATATGAAGTTTTTTGTTATCAACTTTTTTTTTAAAAACTTCATTTTGAATTTTTTAATAGTGAAATTTCAAATATAAAGTCACTATTTAAAATTTAAAATTTCACATTTTTATTTGCATTTTTGTCCTTACAATTACATATTACATTTTTGTGATTCTTAAATATTTTGTTGTTTATCATTTTATTCCAACAAAAGTTTAGGCAGAAAGAGATTTGACCGAAGTTGAGATTCTTGGATAGATGTCAAAATGTTGAGATTAAAGACATGTAAGCTGTAACTTAGCACTTGCAAGTAGTAGTAGTCTATGAATAGATCAGACATTTTACGAGCGATAATGATGGTTGTACGTTTTTGTTTTTCTTTGATCCAAACTATACACAATATATTTTTTCTTTTTTTTTTATCAAATACACAACTAATGTCTTTTTTTTTGATCAAATACACAACTAATGTCTATTTTCAATTGATAGAGACAATAAAGTCTCTAACATTTAGATTAAACGAGCCGTTTATCATAATGTAGGTGTCAACTGTGAACTGTCAAGTTTCTTGTGTGACTGTGTGTACGTTACCCCATTCATCATCATAATTGTGGTGTAATGCATGAAGTTACACTGTTTGTTAGAGATGCAACGTTCAATACGGACAACATCGGAACACACGAAGGTGGTGATAACTACAGCGTTCCTAGAATACCTCCAAAAATTGTTGTTTTTAACGTCAAATTGGTGGTAGATACATCGTTCTTCGAATACATGAAGGTGGACTGAAATAGGGAAAACAGAAAGGCTACAAACCCAATATTTCAATTGATATCTTGGGTTGTGAACTAATATATGGGCTTGGCCCATCTTTAATTATTTCATTACCTTTGGTCAAATTGCTTAACTTGGGCTTTCGTTAGTCTGTCATCTTTGTAAATTTATTTTCAACAATGCTTTACTCGTTGACCTGAGTGTTCCATGATGCAAAAACGACGACTTGGTCTTCTCGTACCTTTAAGATCTAATCTGAACAACTAAAGGATCTAGTAGAAGAGAGAGATCCAACCGTGTGTTTATGTCCTATAAAACACATTGTTCATCATCAACTTCAAGCATTTGACTAAAATGCTACAGAAACTAGAATCACCGATCTCTTAAATATCAAATCTATAATAACATATCAATCATACCAACACGCAAGAGATCTGTTTTTAGCTTCTCTCCAATATTTCTACAATTCGATCTCAAACAAGACAAGAGAGAATAATTAAGACAAGAACTAAAGCAAAAAAAAAAACACACGATTCAGTTCTGTCTATTGGCAATGTAGTTAGCCAAAGCCAACAAAGGAGCAACCTTGTCGGAATCAAACACCAAAAGCTGATCACGCGCCTCACTATTCAACTTCTCAGCGAACTCCCTCGATTTCTCCAAACCCATGAGCTTCGGATACGTCAACTTATCAGCAATCAAATCCTTCCCGGCCGTTTTCCCCAGCTCCTGAGACGATTTCGTGACGTCCAAGATATCATCAACCACCTGAAACAACAAACCGATACACCTCGCGAACTTCCTCAGCCTTTCTATCTCCTCATCGCTCCCTCCACCCACGATCCCACCCAAAACCGCTGAAGCCTCAAGCAACGCCGCCGTTTTATGCAAATGAATAAACTCCAAATGATCCAACCCGACGTCGTTTAAGTCCATCCCTTCGCTGCTTATATCCACCACCTGTCCCGCCACGAGCCCTTCGGTACCAATGGCTTTCGCCAATTCTCCGACGGCTCGAACCACCCTCGCCGGAGCCACCTCGGAGCTCGTCGCCGACGCCAAGTGCTCGAAGGCGAACGAGAGGAGCGCGTCTCCGGCCAAAACCGCCACATCCTCGCCGTAAACTTTGTGGTTCGTCGGCTTTCCGCGGCGGAGATCGTCGTTGTCCATGCACGGCAAGTCGTCGTGGATCAGCGACATGGTGTGGATCATCTCCACGGCGCAGGCCGCCGGCATGGCGAGAGACTCGTCTCCGCCGACGAGCTCGCAGGCGGCGATGCAGAGGACGGGCCTGACGCGTTTGCCGCCGGCGAGGAGGGAGTAGCGCATCGCCTCGTGGATCTTGAGAGGCTCGCGGAGGGGGACGGCGGAGTCCAGGGCTCTGTTGACGGAGTCGGCTTTGCGGAGGATGTAAGACATGAAATCGAAGGAGGAGGTGGATTTGAGGTTGTTGTCTTCTTTGGTGGAGATTGTGGAGGAAGAGGACGAAACGGTGCGTTTTGGGGAGAGGGAGGTGGGTTTAAGGGTGATGAGGGGATGAGATCTGGATCTGGGTGTTTTGGACTGGGTAATGATAGTTGAAGGGTGGTGGTGGTGGTGGAGAACCCATGAGCCTAGAGGAGTCACTGAAGAAGCCATTGAACAATAGTCTGCAATTTTCAGATTACAATTAATGAAAAAAGAATTGTTTTTTATAGGATTTGGGAAAAAATGGAGTCAATATCAAACGAGAGTTGGGTTGGCCATTAGTGTCACTCGCTAGAGAAATAGATAGGGTTGTTGTGTGACGGAATGGGCCTCCTAGTGGTGGTGGTGGTGGTGATGACGAATGTTTGATTATTAAAAAAAAGCATCTTCCTCTTTACTATTTTTTTTAATTTATTTTGTAGGAAAAAAAATTATTGTCTGGTTGTGTATTTCCTTGAAAACTCAGCATAATCTTTTATTTTCTAGTAAGAAAAAAAATCAGAAGAAATATTAATTAGCAATTTTTTGATAAATAAAATTCCCTAATTTAGAAAAAAACGTTCAGACATAAAGTCTTGAGAGGAATAAAAGAAAGTTCATAAAAAGGAGAAGAGATCTTCCATTTGAAGTGGTTTATCTTTTCTTTTGTTGACCTTTAACACGAAGATTAGTACTAATAAATGGCATGAAACATACATACGTGTCCACAAATCTGTTCTGGACTGATTATTGAGTCAAGAACAATGATTTTGACGTCTGTTTGTTAGGCTCACTCATAAAAGTCCGCCAAAGTTAGCTGTTAAAACAATCTACTTCAATGGAGGATAGTACGTGACTAATGGGCCTAATGGGTCTAAATGGACCGAGTTTGTCGAATCAACGAAGACAGAGAGAGAGGAGAGAGAGTGTGATTCTTTCTTTCTTTCTTTTATCAAAAACTCCGCGTCGAGAGAAAGCTGTCAAATTCAACATTCTCCGCGTCGGCGAGCTTTTTGATTCAATACTCCGATCATCGTGTTTCGTATCGAAATTTACCAAACCGTGTTAGCTTCTTCTTTTCGATTCTCTCTTGATTCTTCCGATTAAATTATTATGTGGTTTCTATAGAAAGTCGTGTTTTTTTTTGCCCGCCGACTGAAAGTTTCTATCTTTGAGCTCTAAAGTAGCAATTTGAATAAAATGACTATCGTTTCATTTTGTTTGGTCAGAAAAGAGTAAGCAATGATTGGGTTGTTTAAAGTAAAGGAGAGGCAAAAACAAGCAGCTCAGAATGCTAGTTTAGGAGGAGGAGGAGCTTCTGTCAAGAAGCAATCTGCTGGTGAACTTCGTCTCCACAAAGGTTTCACTATTACAAACTTGTTTTTACCATTTTATCTCTTCTTCAAATTTCAATTTTTTTTCCAATTGTTTGATTGGTGTGTAGATATATCAGAGCTGAATCTTCCTAGCTCTTGTGTGATATCGTTTCCTAATGGCAAAGATGATTTAATGAACTTTGAAGTCTCCATTAAACCCGATGATGGTTACTACCAGTTAAGTTAGATCCCTTTTCTTTTTCCGTAACTCATGATCACACTGACTTGGAACGGTTAGTAAACTCATTTTGTTTTCTTTCTTTGTGAAATTATACAGTAATGGTACATTTCTTTTCACGTTCCAAGTGTCTCCTGTGTATCCTCACGAAGCTCCTAAAGTTAAATGCAAAACCAAGGTTAGGATTATGAATATGATCCCCCTCCTTCTTGCATTACTTATTAGCTCTCTGTCTTTACTTGCCGTTTTGTTTTGTTTAGGTTTATCATCCAAATATCGATTTGGAAGGAAACGTTTGCCTCAACATCTTGCGTGAAGACTGGAAACCTGTTCTTAACATCAACACTGTCATCTATGGACTCTTCCATCTTTTCACGGTATAAACAAAATAAATTACTCTGATAAATACAAAGCTTAGTGTTTGTATTAAACTGAGTGTTGTGTGTTCACACAGGAACCCAACTCTGAAGATCCTTTGAACCATGACGCTGCGCAAGTCTTAAGGGATAACCCAAAGCTGTTTGAGACCAATGTCCGTAGAGCCATGACAGGTGGCTATGTTGGCCAAACCTTTTTCCCGCGCTGTATCTAACAAATGCCCCTGGTCCGTTCTTCTTCAAGCAGAAAAGATAAGAACCGGAACAACCCTTTATCTGCCACTGTATCTCTTATTCTCAAAGGACCCTTTGCTTGCTTGTTTGCTTCTGTAAAATTACATTCTGCTTAAGTTCGTGAGAGTTGACAAAGGAGACTGTAATGAATTGTATAAACATTCTGTTTAGTTTGATCTGATCTCGGTATCAATGTTTATGCTGTGGTATTTGAAAGAATCAAAACATAAAGCTAAAACTCAGATCATTTCAATGTCTTTAGAACTCGCATTTTTCGCATTCTCTCGATCCTTCTTGAAAACGAAATGCAAAGGCGTGTAAGAGAGACAACAGAGTCCAAATGGAACAGCCATCATCGACAAAAGCCCCTTGGAGAGAGCCTCAGCTTCACGCACAGAGGAACCTTTCAAAGGATCAATACCTTTTGAGTCATACCCAAACATCTTCTCAGACAAGATCCCAACCAAAGGTGCAGCAAAGGACGAGAAAGACCCTTCGAAGGCCCTGTCAAACGCGTAGATCATTGTCCGGTGCTTAGGAGGAACGACTTCAGCAAACATAGGTGCGTTAACCGCTGAACCGCACCAGCTTATGGTAAGACCCATCAAGAAGAGAGTGATGGAGAAGATCAAGTAGCTCTCTCTGCTCTGCGGGATTGCTTT
Organism: Erucastrum elatum; assembly: GCA_900406325.1. NCBI lineage: Eukaryota > Viridiplantae > Streptophyta > Magnoliopsida > Brassicales > Brassicaceae > Erucastrum > Erucastrum elatum. The sequence continues at coordinate 37,302 of OVBX01000403.1, forward strand.
GAGTAGAATCACTGAGAATGGGATCCCCATGAAGGCACTGAACTGAGCACACATCACTCTACCGGAGTTTGGATAAATCCGAGACATTTTATCAGCGATGATACCTCCCATCAAGGTTCCTATGGCGCATCCAGTCGCAAACACCCCAAGCAAAGCTGCTGTCTGGTTATGATCAAAACCTAAAAACAAAACAGCAGTAAGCTTTCTTGACAGATGATGTTAGTTTCAAGGCTTGTTCATTTTTTTTTTACCAATAAGCTCAAACCACATTGTGAAGAAAACCATTGCAGTCCAAGGTAATGAACCAACGATTCCTTGCAAGACAATGATCTGAAACGTCCTTACTTTCACCACTGACTTTGTTGCTGCCCATGAATCATTCCAAACAGATATCTTATGAACCATTAGTTCCTCTCTACACAGTTTTAACCAAAAAATCAGTTAGGCTCTCATATAAGTTTCACTAGTTTGAGGAGGTTGTGTTCTACCGTTCAATGTGCTTCCTGGGGTCAACCACAAAGAGGAAAACGAGTAACCCAATCACAGCACTAAGCGTTGCCATCATTATGAAAGCACAACGCCATCCAGGTACCCCCCAAAAGTCAGAACCGGCCATAACCGTTGCAACAACACCTCCTCCAATACCACCAATAGTACCAATGAGATTCAACAAACCAAAACCAGCTCCTCTAGTACCATCCTTATAACTATCTGCTATAAACGACTGAAGCGCCGGTATCACAATTGCCAATCCAAAACCATTCACTGCTCTCCATAAAGCAACCTATATATCACATAATATAACCATTACACAAAACTTTATAACTAAAAAAACTCATAACCATTCTTTTCTCACAAGACTTTATAACTTTAAAGAACCATTAAACATAACTAAATACAACTTTAAAGAACCACTAAACATAACTTTATATCAACTTTATAAGAATCTTTAGAAACGGATAAGGCATTATTAACCTGAATGAAGTAGTTGCTAGCTCCAACTGCAGCAGTTGACAAAGCCCAACAGAGAGTACCTATTGCAAGAACAATGGGACGATCATAGGTAATGACGAGAACTCCTGCTAACGGTGAAGCGAGTCCTTGAACAAAGTTTCTAACGAATGTTAAGTAGCCTAAATCTGATGGTCCTGCGTTAAATGCTTCACTCACTTCTTTGTAAACCGAAGGCAATAGATTCTCGTCTGCTCGCTCCATGATCGCAGCTAGGTTTATGAGGATCAGTGATATCGAAACTCCTAAAAACTTTCCTGTTCTGTAATAAAAAAGAAACAGAGGAAAAGTTGGAAAACTTTCAACTCTTACAATGAAACAGTCAATCATCTAAGAAACTAAATCCAATCGTTAAAACAGATCTACGAGATAATCTAAGAACACTTAAAGTATAAACCGATCTACAATCGAAGAAGACAAAAAAAAAGGAGCTAACTTTATCTTCATATTGTTGTTAGTACGGTGGTTGCGAGAAAACAGAGACCGGATGAATCCGAGAACTGTGGGGACGTAACCGGAACGAGTTCGAGCACGACCCATCAACAAAAAATCAAAACTTGGGCTCCAGTTTAACAGGAGATGGAGTTTGGCTGCTGTTCTACAATATCGGATCTTTAAAAATTTAAGACAGCAGTCCTTTTTTGGATATTAGTGATTTGGAGTATTGAATGGTTTTTTTTTTTAGATTATAGCGTTAATATTTATTACTGTAGAATTTAATTTTTCAATTATCCTGCTCGTGGTTCATTGATTGCAACTAAAGGATTAATTTTTACTAGTAAAATAGATTATCAGTTTTGGCACGTATGGTAGTTGATTGAGTGGATAGATCGTTACAGGGAGGAACATGCGTACATGAATATGTACTATTTTTCGGATGTCAATAGATTGTGACGTATACTATTTAACAAATTAGATTATTATGAATTACAGATTCAGCCCATGGAAAAAAATATATACAAAAGTCGTTTTGAGTTTAGTGATGACGGATGCTGACGAATGAGGAGGTGGGGAAGCTTCTTTTGTGGACGTATGGCTTGGATTAGCAACATAGTACTTGGGTCATGAAGTCAGCTCTTACCTTTTCATTCATGAAGGCAAGTGATGAGAAGCCTCTTGCTTTTTTTTTTATATTACCTGACTTCTTCTCTTGTGCACAATAGTAAGAAAGAGCAGCTAGGAATGTGATGGACCTGACAAAGTTAGTTTCAAGCCCAAGTGCTAAGAATGTAATGAGAAAAAAACATCATGGATAATGTACATTCTCACATCTGCTTGAAAGAAGCGACTGCCTTCATTACAAAATAGATAATTTTTTTTGTCAACCATAAAATAGATAATTAATATACAGAAATGGAGAAATTCAATTTTGTTTTGTAAAGTCAGAATAAGAAAACTGAAATATACTACCAACGTACGAATAATTAAAACGCTAAAACAAACGGAATTGACCGGTGCATTGAACAATAACAGTGAGAATAGTGGTTTGTGACTCAATGGACGCCGCATGATTAATTGAATTAATCCGATTTAAATCAAATTAAGTAGATTAAATGTACATGACCACGCCGTACCATTTGAAAACTTTGTTAATATTCCCCACGTGAATGATTTGATCCAAAGTCACTGACAGATTGGATATTTTTGGCATCACCAATTATTGTATTTTCGTTTAGAAACTTTTTTATTTTCCTGGTTTGTGAATATGAATGATAAGACGTGGTTGAATATGATAAACACATATAAAACACCACACACAAAATTGTCTCATTTAATTGGCAAGCAGTAACAAATGATATATATATATATATATATAACTTAAGATTGTGAAGAAAAGAAACAATCGGTGAGTACATATAATTGTTTAACAACCAGGAAAAAAACTAGAATTGATTAATTAATCAGTTAGCTGTAAATAATAGCATGAATCCAGCTGGGGATTCTGCTTCCTGTCTTTGCTCACGCCTCACTGGAGCCGCACGTGCTCCGACCACGATGCCAAATTGTGTTTTACTTATATACTTTTCTCATTTTCTATGCTTAATGATACGTTTATAAATTATAATGACATCAAATTTCTCGTTCTTGATGCATCTTGATGACAATTTTTTTTTAAATTAAATATCTAGTTGGAGTAAATTGTAAGGAATTTTATAAAATTGAATATGACCGTTTTGAGTTATAGATGCTATTAATAAAAATTATATAATCTGATCACAGAAGATGGAAAGGAAAAACTAACAATACCAATTACTTCTTAGACAACTCGAAAAATTAAATTGTATAAACACGTTATTACGTTACAAACTCACAAGACGACAACATAATATCATTTCTTCATTTTGAAATTTGTGAAAACAATGCAAATTATCACCAGAACATCCAGTTTAACCTTTTTCACAACTCTTTCTAAAAATTACTATAAGTATACACCACTATAAAATAAATAAAATACATAAGAGAAAAAAAAAAGAAAAAGAAAAAAAAGATACCAATTCATTGAATAGTGAAAAGGAAACAAGGAGGGGACCACAGCTCGTGCGTTACATTAATTAGACACGTGTAAGCTGACTTCCATAACCGGACCCACAGTTAGACACGGATCGCACGTGCGGAGACAAACAGAAAAAAAAAGATCGATTTTTTATTTATAACAACCAGAGACGATGAAGAAAGCCAATCCGCTTGAGAGTCGTCACCAAACAAACTCTCTCTCTCTCTCTCTCTCTCTCTCTCTATCATCTCCCTCGTGCGCCAAAACTGACAAAGACCTCAGAAAGATCAGAGCTTCAATGGCGGCAGGAGCAGGAGGTGGATCATCGTCAGCGGGACGTACTCCGACGTGGAAGGAGAGAGAGAACAACAAGAAGAGGGAAAGGAGAAGAAGAGCCATCACGGCTAAGATATACTCTGGTCTCAGAGCTCAAGGTAACTACAAGCTTCCCAAACACTGCGACAACAACGAAGTCCTTAAAGCTCTCTGTCTCGAAGCTGGTTGGATCGTTGAAGACGACGGCACCACTTATCGCAAGGTCAATAACCCTTTTCTCTCAATTCATCATCGATCTACAAAAATCTTACTAATTTTATTTATTATTCATTTGATTATTCGGACAAAATTTGATTATTCAGACAAAACCTGTTACTTCTTGATTATTCAGACAAAATTTGATTATTTTCCGACAAAACTGTTTTACTTCTTGTCTAGACCAATCAAAATCGTTGACTTTGACTTTGAAACTGAATTGTTCTTACAGGGTTTTAAGCCACTAGACCAATCAGTAACTCCGACGAACTACAGCACGAACTCATCGATCCAACCAAGTCCGCAATCCTCTGCTTTCCCCAGCCCTGCACCTTCTTACCACGGAAGTCCCGTCTCATCTTCCTTCCCGAGCCCATCTCGTTACGACGGGAACAACCCTTCCTCGTACCTCCTCCTCCCTTTCCTCCACAACATCGCTTCCTCCATCCCATCAAACCTTACACCTCTGAGAATCTCCAACAGCGCTCCCGTAACACCTCCCTTGTCCTCTCCCACCTCTCGCGGTTCGAAGCGGAGACTCGTCACAGAACAGTTACCAAGACATCCGCTTTTCGCTATCTCAGCTCCGTCTAGTCCTACACGCCGCGGTGGTCACCAGACACCGCCTACGATACCCGAATGCGACGAGTCTGAGGAGGATTCGATAGAGGATTCAGGAAGGTGGATCAGTTTTCAATCCACGGCTCCTCCTTCGCCAACGTTTAACCTTGTTCAGCAGACGTCTATGGAGATTGACATGAAAAGACCAGAGTGGGGGATGTCTGGGAGGGGTTCAGAGTTTGAGTTCGAGAATGGTACTGTGAAGCCATGGGAAGGCGAAATGATTCATGAAGTTGGTGTGGAAGATCTTGAGCTCTCTCTCGGTGGGGCTAAAGCAAGATGCTAAAGAACCTCGATCATAACAGAGCTAAATCTTCTTTAGGCATTGTACAGGAGCTTTTATATTACCGTTTAATACTTCAATGTTTTCTTCTATGGTGATAATGTTATTGGAGGTATAATGTGTTGTGTTTAGTCACATGATTAAGAAAAGTTTTTTTTTCTTCTTTTTTTTGGGTCTAAGATTAAGAAATGGTTTTGGAGATTTTAATTGTTTTCTTTTTATGAAATATAATTGTGATTAGTTTTAGAGTTGGTTGTGTTGTGGACCTTGTGTGGGTGTTTTGAATAAAACGAAACCTCCACGAGCGGATGATAATGGACCCCTACCATGTGCTCTTTCTTGGTCTGTTTTGCTGGGACCTAACAAAACAACTACCTCTCTCAACCAATTTGCACTTATTTTATAGTAGTATATATACTATGTAATTATTGTTATCGCGTGTTGTGATTAAATACATTTTTCATATGTCGTAACTCTCACGATACAAGACAACATTTTCATCGCCCATTTGATGAGGGAGGGAACTCTGAGACGGCCCACGTTGGGGCCACGTGAGACTGTGTTGCTTCTTTTTTTTTAAAAAATTGATTACTTAGTTTTGATCCAGAAATTTTTTGGTCACCAAGAAAAATAAAAAAAGGGTTTCTCCGGATAATGACTCTGTATTGTGACTTGATGTGATTACATTACTAATCTTTTCGTAGAACTGTGTCTTATTCTATACTATCATAGTCATAATGTTCTTATAATTACTTACATATAAATTCATTATCAAATTGTATGGCATGGCCTAGATGCCTCGACCTACCGGATGAGTGGGTTTACAAGCTCGGAAATTTTAAATAATTCATCAAAACAAATTGTGGGGAAACCAATTATGCTATGTTCATCGACCATAACTAACTTTACTTTATGATTTTTCATGCCTAAAACCTGTACATTGAGGCCAGTCTTTTTTATTCGAAAAATTAGAATTTACATTGGGGAAATTTCATAACTACACTTTGTGTAGTACCACTTTTCACTTTTACCACCACCCT
>OVBX01000404.1:0-43227 GCA_900406325.1 Erucastrum elatum
CATTGAGACCTCTTAAGAAAAACACAGGAAATGGGTTTCTGTGGTAATCTAGAAACAGAGAATTGTTGCTCAGTGGAGACATGGCCAGACCAATCTGTCAAAATAAATAGATGTCCAGTCAGTTTTTTTTTCTTTTTAAAGATCAGCCACAATAATACAAGCAGAGAGTCTTCCGCATACCTGAGCGAGGTAGTAGAGATACTGAAGCACAGGAGACTTCCGCAGATTGATTCCATGTGCGATGCTATGGCATGTGAGAAACGTAGCAGCCAAGTGGTCAATGTCACCAGCCTGATATTTGTAAGCATCTTAAACATCCATTGAACTGAAAGTTAAAACTAGCACAAAGGAAGAGATAAAGTACCTCCCCGGAGTGTGGCCGTAGCGTGATGGTAGTCATGCCCTTTGACTCACGAAGCTGGAAAAAAAACAAGTTATTTAGTTTAGACAACACCAAGCTAGTAGAAGAAGACATCAGAAGAAATGGTACCTTGTTTAAGACATAGAGGTTAGCATAACAATAGTAGACATAGTAAGAAAAGGCAGGATTAAATGCGTTAGTCCATTGAGCTGGAGTGGGCATGTGTTTCGTGGGACGTCTTTCAGGTTTGCTTTCATCATCAACCAAATCAAATCCAACAACCTGATAAGCAAACAAGGAAACAGCAACCAACGTTTTAATAGTTCCAGGACATTCAGATTCGAGTTACATTGTACATATAGATATGCTAACCTGCTTCAAAAAGACATGGAGCTGGGGATGTGAATCGGGATCTACTGTGGCTTCAAACAGAGGAATGAATATATTGTCAAGGATGTTCTGGAACGATGTCACAATACCCATGTCCTTGTAGATGTTGTACAGGCGTGGGAGCTAGTAAGCAGACAGACATAAGACAAGTAAAGTATTCGTCAGTTAGCAGACATGTGGGGAACACACTGAGAGATACACACGTAAGCATCATAAAGATAGCGAACCTGAATTAACCAGACAACGTTCTCACTGTATAGATCATTGTTCACAATCCAACTAGCTAGTTGGTCCCACTCGCTCATTTTTCTGCCGTATATAGATATTCTGTATTCAGCCATCTGCAATGTTGGGGAAAAAAACAATAAAGAGCAAATATGAATCAGTTATGGCAAGAAGATTTCTTAACACAGGAAATGAGCATAGTTCCATGAAAAAAAAGTTTTCAGAAAAGTCCATGTAAAGCACATTAGCATGAAGAAAGTTAACTTTAGGAATAAGAAAGAAACTGAGTGTTTGTTATGGCATAGTATTGTAAACTAATTAAGATTTCCTATAGTTATGTTATCTGTCTATATAGCAAATGCAACAAGAAATGGAAGATCCCTTATCAAATCCTAAGTCTCTTTGTATTTTCAGCAGGTTATTATACTAAAAGCTTAGTAATTATAGATTTTACTGTACTGTGTTATATAAAAGACAACGGCAGATGCACGTTGAGGTTACCTGATATTTGCTAGCTTCAAGGTCGGAGAAAACTTGTTTTGTTATCTCACCAAGAAAACGACCTGAAACCAACAACAAAAGAAACGTCAAAAACTCATATTGCAGTCACAAGTTCACAACACTTTAAACATATCTTCGTATTGTGTCACACTCACATCACATGATGAGGTACACAATATGTAGAAGAAAAAGTAAGCAACTGAACTAAAACTGGTGTTAAGAGTGACAAAAAGTATATAAATACCTTGGATGAGATTATCCTGTTTAAGGAAAATTTCCCTGAGCCTACTTTGACCACAAGGATTGTACTTAAGGTTGAACTTGTCAAAGCGATGGAACGTACTCTTGTCCGCATGAACATCCATAAGGTCCACGTTCAGGTCATATCTGTACAATGTTCAAACACAGGAAAGAAGGTTTATTTCATCAGCATAACTGTGAAATAGGACAAAAGATAATACAGAAAATCTGCATAACAGAGTGCAGTAAGATTGACTTAAGATATTCATTCTTAAAAAGATGGAAATGTATATTACCCAGTTAGATCCAAGCTCTCAAAGACTTCTTTCAAGGTTAAATATGTTCCATCCCGGAAGATGACAACCTGTATAGAGCCACAAAAGTTTTCATACATGTATACTAATCTAACTACAAAAGGTTACAATTGTTTACCTCATCAGGTTCTTTCCGGAGCTTTGACTTGATAAACCTTAAAAGGTGTTTCTGGTTCATGCAAGCTGAATGATGAACATGAGTATCCACTTTCCTCACGTTATAAAAATCACGGTGTGGTGCACTTTTTTGGGCAAGAAACTCTTTATCCGCATTAAGCATCAAATGCAGATTAAATTTCTGAAACACACAAAAAAAAATAATGTTAACCAGATGAAACTTGCTAACTGGAACTATTTCTTATCTAACTAAAACTCTTGCCTGTTCTAGGAGCACTAGACGACGGTGGCACAAAGTCCTGATGTTTCCTGCAGCTGTGACTTTGAGTACGTGATGCAAGTCAGTGAAAAACGTTGTGGCATCAGCTACAGGGAAGAGCTCTTCCTTTGCTGGGAGTTACAAAACAGAACACATAGTCATTTTCATGTACATGAAAAAATAAAGCACTAAAGTTCCAATTACTAGTGCTCTTACCATCTTTGTTTGGAAACACATGGACTACCCCATCTTGCATCTCAAAATAGTGCTGTAAACACACACAATTATCGAAGTTAAGTTCATCAGGTACATGGCGTTCTATGGAAAAAAAGACTAATTGGAACAAACTCACATCAGTCTTTCCCTGAGGATAGTGGGCAAATGGCTCTAAGTTAGGCTTTGGAGTACTTGGATCAGATATGACTTCCTTTTCCCACGGCGCAACTGTTTCTTGGAAGACATACCTCTTCCGTAACTCAAGACATTCTTGCAGACATTTGTAAGCGTCAACTTCATCCGACGTTGGGGCCTCTGTACAAGAACACGTGTAAAATCTTAATAAGAAACTGTTTCAAGGTATAACTCTTAAACCATGGTTTAAAGATTCAAAGGCTCAGCTAATAGAGTATAGTGCATTATTTGTAGTGCTACTTAACTCATTGCCACTAAGTAAAGAACTTAAACTAGTTGGTCTTACGAATCAAACATGTCATCATGGTTTGTGCTTAACAGGAAAAAAAAAAAAAAAAAAAAAANAGGAAAAAAAAAAAAAAAAAACAAGTAACCATTATTTACCGAGAGGAACATCAAGACGGACAAAGGTCTCTTGCTCTGGCTCTTTACGAAGGATGTCAGCGGCAATAGGATCAGGCTGAACACCATGTAGGTCACCAGACATACTATGTGAGCGAATCATGCTTGAAGCAGCCATAGATATCTGCTCTTCAGTAGCATCCGCAGGCTGCAAAAACGAACTTACTAGTAAGCCTTTTTGCTAGCTCAATCAATAAACAAAACCTAGACTAAAAAATGGATTGAGCAAGAAACACTCACCAGGTCCCCATTGGTTTGCAAGTAGGAAGCATCCAACTCTGCAGAATCTGTCATATTATCATCATCATCGTCTGATTCTCCCATACTCTCAAAGGCACTAGCACTAGCAACAGGTGATTTAGGAGAGATGGGTCTGACAAAGCTTCCAGCTTTCCTGATGCTACTACTACTACTCCCATGTACTGAAGACCTCGCTATAACATACCAAAAGACACAAAACCCCATGAATAAAAATCGAATCTTTATCCAATACACACAAAACCCATGAATAAAAATCGAATCTTTATCCAATACACACACACTTAAAAAACAGAGACTTCTCTCAATACCTTCAGATGGAGTATGAAGCCTAGGCAAACCAGGAGGGATCTCATCCACACACACGTGTCCGTTGCTGCGTCCTGCATCACTGTCGGTGAAGGGCGTGGGGTCAGGAACTGAAGCGGGGCTGAGTCCTTTCCTACGGACTTGGCTCCGCCGCTTAGAAAGGCTCTGACTTTGATGCTGCTGAGAGTCTCCTCCTCCTCCTTCGTCTTTCTTCTCTCTGCCACGCTCGAGGACGAGATTGAGGGCCTTGAAGTGCATGAAGAACCCTGAGACGGCGACGAAGGAAGCTCCGAAGAGAGCCGCGAGGGCGAGCTGGTAAATGTTGGGTTCCATTGAGTGTGGGCAGGGTTAGAGACAGTGAGGCACAGAGTTTGGTCTGAGTGGCGAAGGTAGAAGGAAAAGGTTTTAGCTTTGGTATTTATATAGGCAGGCCCATCGAATATAACCTGCCAGGCTTTATGGTCTTTGAGTAGAATAGCATTTAAAACATTTCTACTAAAAGATTTTGGTGAAAGTATCTTATTATAAAAGAAAATTAGTGATAAGATGAGATGGATTTTCCAAATAAAAAAAATATGATGGAGTTCTCGTATATTTTTTATTGAAAAACTTTTTTTTATAGAAAACACTTACNTAGGCTTTTTTTTGTCTTCGAGTAGAATAGCATTTAAAACATTTCTACTAAAAGGTTTTGGTGAAAGTATCTTATTATAAAAGAAAATTAGTGCCCTACCAAAAAAAAAGAAAATTATTGATAAGATGAGATGAATTTTCCAAATAAAAGAAATATGATGGAGTTCTCGTATATTTTTTATTGAAAAACTTTTTTTTATAGAAAACACTTACTTTCATAAATTAACTTGACTTCTATTTCTAAACTAGAAATTATCTAACTTAATAAATGATATTTAATATTAATGTTTTATTTATTTTTAATTGAGATATTTGAAAAATATCCAGAGGATGAAGATGCTTTACGCATTGATAGAAAAAACAAATAAAAAGTGGTGACACAACTATAAAGACAAACTTTAAACAAATAATTTCTTCACCGGAGTTCATTTTTTTCAAAACACCAATTTTTTTATGTAAGTTTTGCCACGCATACGTCACCCATGATCCTATGGACCTATGGTAATCTTGATTTAAGAGTTACATGTCCGACTTTAATTACTTAATTATTACTTTTAATTTAGAAAGAGTCCCATTCAAATCCAGAGTAAACTTGGGTTTGACACATTTGTAAAAAATTATTAGAGAATTGAGTTTTAACATGTCACTAGAACACAGTGATATGTCGGTCAGGAGGATTATAATATAACTAGGTCTAACAATGAAATGTCATAACCTAGTTGCTCTGTCTTTGCCACCACTATAAAGCACAGGCTGAGCTAATGGTTGCACCACTAGAATGTAAAAGCTTTTCTGTTTTTCAGGATGTTTTTTCTACATGTTCCCTAGTTTTGTTTGTTTCAGCTGGGTTTCAGTGGCTCCCATCTTTTTAGGCAATTATCACAAGAATGTGTTTGGCTGTCTCCAAACGTTTTTCTCATGATCAATTTAGTTCAGTCCAATTGTACGTGTACTAATTAAATATAGTGGATGTTTTATTTTAACATCTCATCCATTAAGTTGTAAAGTTCTTTTGGTAAATAAAAAATTCCTATTGGTACAAAGAAAACTATAAGAACAAACATATACATTCATTACAAACGAGTCCTACGCTAAATGAATAAGTCTTCTGAGTTTAAATGGTTGTTAACTGCAGTTAAATCGAAAGAAAATGAATACTGGAGTTTTTACCTATACAAAACACATCACTCTTTCATGTCTCTAGACTCTCTACAACACCAAAAGAAAAAGAGGAGAGACAAAAAAAATGAAAACACATAAAGAGGTTTTTTATAAAACAATAGTTACACCTCTAGCACCATGAACATAAGAAGGATGAGCAGCTTCTTGGTCTCTCTCAAACTGTTGCATTTGCGTGGCATGTCTTGTGGCATCAAACTTCTCTCCGTCTCCCCAAAGAGCATAAGCTTCTTCTCCATGAGCAGCGTCATCTCCAATCCCAAGCTCTTCCTCAGCCATTCTCAATGGTATGAACATCTTGATAACAAGAAGTATGAGAGTCGTCGACACAAGATTCCAGACAGCAATGAAGGCAGCTCCGGCCCACTGCTTCAAAAGCTGTTTGCCGCCATTGCCGCCGTAGAAAGCTCCATTGGTTGGGTTAGGAAGTGACAACTTGCAGAGATCAGGGTGTGCAAATAAGCCGGTCATTGTTCCACCTAGTATCCCTGCTACTGCATGTGTGTAGAATACCGCTAATGTATCATCCACCTGAATATAACATTTCAAAGTTTTGTTTTATTAAATTGCACTAATTCAAAAATTGATATACCTACATTCAGTTATGGAATTTTTTTGCAGAGAATATACACAATGAACCTTGTATTTAATATAGCATACTTCAAACATGTAAAAATACATATATAAATCAAGAAACAAAAGTTAAATAAAAAGTTCGAAGGGTGAAGATATTCTACCTGTTGGAGGAGAGTGGATTTCTTGTGAAGGATCATCATAGAGGCCCATGGAACTGATCCTGAGAATATTCCAATTATTATAGCTGCCCATGTTTGGATCAACCCTGCAATATTGTAATAATGCAATGTTACAAAGAGTTCACATAGTGAAAAAAAAAACAAAGAGTTCACATATTCGTTATGTCCTAACCACTAAACCAGAATAAAAAGAATAAAGAGACCTGCTCCGGGAGTAACGCCGGCGAGACCAGTGACCATGCCTTGAATGGCTCCTATGACAGAAGGTTTGCCAAAGAAGATGACATCGAGTGTGGTCCATACGAGGAGGCTTGTGGCAGCGGAGAGGTTGGTGTTGAGCACCGCGATTGAGGAGGTTAAGTTGGCCGCGTATGGAGCTCCGCCGTTAAAACCGGACCATCCCATCCATAGAAGCCCAGCTCCGGCAAGCATTAAAAGAACATTGTTCGGAGGAAATCTTTCTCTGTCAGCTTGAGGCCTAGGTCCCACCTACAACATGTCACACATATCGAATTTAATTTATATAACCAATTCAATTCAATAATGCAACATGGAAGTAATGAACTAGTACGACTCTTTTATCTCAAGTACTACTTTTTTTTATCTCAACTACTACTAGCTTTTTCGATAACCATTGTTTATCTTTCTTTTGCAAAATTATATGTAGACTTATTATACGTCCTATCATGTGAACTTGACTTGACTTTTTTTTTGTAACTGGAAATTGACTTGACTTCTATGTGCGACAAATGCAGAATACAGGGAAACAAGAATGAATAACTTCATAAACATAAAGTTATTACTCTTCTCTAATTAAATTTTATTTGAGCTGATTACTACTATGTAAGCGAATATCGAGTTGTCCAGTCCTAAAATGATTTGCTTAATCTTATCTGTCACTTGCAAATTAATTACGTTTTGTTAGTGGACCAATCAATCATTAAATTAAGCTATAAATTAACTAAGAACTTTGAAATTTGATTACGTAATCATCTCAAAGAGAAAGCAAAACAAGACTTGGTATTTCAGGATGCGTCTACATCAAAATATACTTTGTTAGAAATTTTCCAAGTCTATGACCGTAGATCATGTCGTCTGCCGTACATTAATTTTTCAACAAAAACCAATATAACACTACTATTCTTCCATTATTAGAAAATCCCGATATTTATTTTCTATTTTGATGATAAAAACAAAGTTTTAGCCTGAGAATTAAATACCAACATGATCCGAACTAAAATAAAGATAAACTATCCTCAAAGTACTCTAGATCTTCTCTTTCATAGTATACGTTTTCTTAAGTCTTTTCTTTTGTAGTTCTAGAGTAAAGTTATTTTATGTTTCTAACAACTTTTATGTCTACTACATATTTTATAACTAACAAGATGCTGCAATTTTTCCATTGTTAACCAAATTTCTTAAATTTTTATAGTATCATAATATTTTTTAAAGATTTGTGCTTTTAAATTTTTCAAGTATTTACCATAAACTACATATAATAATAATAATCCAGTGGGCACAAATACAAAAACCCTTACTCGCAACTAAAATACCTACATTTATTTTGGTCATAAATGTAACTGAATGCAATTCGTGGAGAAAAAACATAAAGAAAATATTTAATTTTAGAAAAAACATACCCAATAAGCGGCGACGAAGCCGGCAACACCAGAGGAGAGATGAATAACATAACCACCGGAGTAATCAATAACTCCCCAATGGTAAAGAAACCCTCCGCCCCATATACTATAAGCTCCAACTGTATAGCTAAAGATCAGCCACAACGGCACAAAAGCCATCCACGCTTTAATATTCATCCTCCCCAACACCGACCCGGCCACAAGTATCGTCGTTATCGCCGCAAAAGTGAACTGAAAATACACCAAAGTCGCCATTGGAAACAACGGCGTCACCGCTTCTCTCTCTATGGTCCCGTTCCCAAACTTCTTGACGGTTGATGGGATCTACAAAGACAAGAAAAAAACAACAAAAGAGTCAACCAAAGATAATCTCATTCAGACAAATATCACTTTGTGGACATAAACTGATTTTCAGACCGTGGCTCTGTCTTTGAGGTATCCTTGGTCGAAGGCGGGACCACCTCTTCCCCAGAAAGGCAGAAGCTCATCTCCGAAAGCCATTTTGTAGCAGAGTAGGACCCAGCAGAGGAGAACGGCGGCGAAGGCGTAGAGAGCCATGAAAGCGGAGTTCACGGCCCATTTCTTCTTGACGATGGAGGCGTAGAGGATGACCAGACCTGGCATGCTCTGTAGACCGACAAGAGTAGCCGCCGTGAGCTGCCACGCGTTGTCTCCTTTGTTGAGCCATTCTGGAACCTTTGGTAAGTCTGCAGCGTAAGCTCCGGCCATGTCTAACTCTCCTTCTTTCACGGAGTTGGAGTTGATGATGATCCTGATGATTTTCTTGGGAGCTTTCAGATGTTTTATAGTCAATGGTAAAAGAGCATGAAATTGTAGGTGTGAAAACTTTTAATATAAGTAATGTAGACAAGTCACAAGTGGTGTTTTGTTGTACAGTCTGGAGGAGAAAAGTCTTCGGAGATAGACTGATATGTTTCTCATTCTTCATTTAGCATCTTGATGTTTTTTTCAAAGTAGCTTCTTATTTCTTTATCTACTTTTACAATTATGGCGTCACAGATTTACAAGGAAATGTAAATAGATAGATGTGGTGTGGACTTGATATTTATCATCATAAAAACTCACAAGTTCTTAACTATTTTTAGTATTTTAAAAGATTTAAGAGAAACTATATATATTGAATTTAGAATGTTGAGAACTTTTACATCTCTAGCTTCTATATAAAAAATGAGAAGAAAATTTCCTTCATATTTTTGAGGTGATCGTTGAAGAAATATGATTTTATTTTGAAACTGATTGTAAGAGACTGACAAATTTATATTTTTCAAATTCAGTCGTTGAAACAAGTGACTGATAAAATCATCGCCAAGTAATGACATTCGAGATATATTAATGAGATCCAAAGTGTACCACCCTTTTAGTCAGAAAAAAATGTTGCCACCCTTACCATTAATTAAGATCTAAAGATACTTTCTCTTATAGCATTTTATCTTTAATCAGCTGTGGCAAATTCACGTGGTTTCAGAAGTTATTCGACTCTGATGGTGAGTGACTTCTACGTACTGCGCCCAAAAAATACTACGTACAAGTATGAGATTATGCATACGATTCAAAATTTTGGGCATTGTTCCTCAATTCTGATCGTGCGGCCATGTTTAAGTCGACCGAAGAAGCTGACCAAGTAAGTAACACATCGAATGTTTAAGAAGCAAAGATTCATTTGTTTGTTTGCAAATCAAATTTGATGCTCCCCCGAACGTCGTGCTTGGTATGTCGAAGGTTTATATAGATTCAATTAAACAACAGTATCAACATCATATATAGTAATCAACGACGTCCATCTCATATATATATCATATAAGCACCACCGTATCATTATAGAATACAAATTTTTCAATAAACTATTGGAGATTTGGAGATGCATACCAATATTCTTCGAATCCATTGACTGTACACAAATTTTTATATGGTCATGGGAACCAATAGTCCTAACTAAATGCCAATTGGGAAAAGTTTTCTGTATATAAATTAAACATCACATCACAATATATTACTAATTTTGTCTCTTACTTAGTTTTTCTCAACTTAAATTTATCTATTAGATTATAAGCAAATTACACAAATACATACATCATCATGAAAACAACAAATAACATAAGTAAAGAGATAAGAAAAACAATGGATGAATTTAATACTAATGTTTTTGAAGTATAAAGATGACTGCAATGAACTAATGTTTTTGAAGTATAAAGATGACTGCAATGAACTTTGTAAGTTAGATAACAATGATTGATAGCTAAAATGTAAAATTCATGGTTATAAGTTATAAAATGGTACTAATAGATTAAAATTATTCTATAAAAAACACTAAGAAAGGATGATGACAAAGGGAAAATGATGACTAGATAGTTATTTATACTAACCGAGTCTTTCTACACATGTACAAATTACAAAAGATATCAAATAAATCTCTGATCATTAAGTTTGTGCATACAATTTAAAATTTTGTGGCCTTATAATTGTTAAATTTAAATGTGGCCTAAAGCTAAAACTTTATGTGCCTTATGGCTGGGACGGACCTGGCTGAATCAAACCATAAAAAGATAGTTAAGTAAATTTACAGTTAGTTACCTTATCACATAAGAAGGGAACACCTCTTTCTTTCTCCCATGCCTTCACTTTGGTGGCCAGACCATCGATCAGTGTTTACAGAATAAAAACAAGAGGTTAATGTCACCTTAAGACCGTATTGCTCTAGCTTCAGCTTTATTCGTCTTGCTCTTCTGTCTTTCTCTTTACAGATTTTGTACAGAAAAAATAACTAATTTGTTGCTTACTCATCCTCCAAAATTAGTTGTTGACAATCCTCCTCTTCTATCTTTCTCTTTCCAAGTGTTGATTCGTCTTGCTCTAGCATCAGCTTTATCTCCACAAAATCTACCAGTGTTCTCCTTCCCTTCCTAACCCTAAGGTAGCCATCGACTCGTCCGTGTGGCGATAGGAGTCTTGGAATAGCCAATAGGGAATCAAAGTCTCGTCGTCTGTGTTAAACTCACAAATTAACATAACATGGTTTGTGTTTTCTCGACCTTGACGTATATCAATCATCTCCCCTAGGGTTGGCACATAAATCTCATGCAAATAAATAAATTAGCAGATGACTGATTGGAAATAAATAAATTAGCAGATGATTACATCGTAAACAACTCTTGATAAAGAGGGATAGCTGGCGATTGAAACCGCAACAGGCGATATTGAAAGACACCTCATTAACTCCTTTTCAAAAAAAGCTTCAGCTGACAACAACATCAAACGAAATGAGCTATTAAGAAAAATAAAATATTATTTTTGAAATGAAAAGATTAGGAAAAGCTGCTTACTATCTATAGTCATCAATGTAGTGGACTTTGATCTCAACCCCATTGTAACGTCGCTTTCCATCAAAACATGGATTGGTAGCTTGCGCGTCATAGGTAAGGGGACATTCATGTTCTAATACAGGCCCTCCCTCATTCAAAAATCTTGTTACTGTTTCGAAATCTCAAACATCTCTTTCCCAAGTCCTTCGATTGTCAGTACTCATTGAAAATCCCACCTCATTTATAAGATATTGTAACGAGCGCTCAGCATCAGCAGCAATAACTCCATGTAATCTCAAGAAGGCTTGGAACTTTCTTGTCAATGCAATGACCCCGGACATCCACCTCTTCTTGATAGAGCACCTTGTCCATGATGAGTTTTTTTGCCTCTATGAGATATATAATCACTCATTTCTAAAATTAAAACAAATAATAGTTGGTAAATAAGGAAAAAATAAAAAAAAAAGTGTTCAATGAATTAAGTGGGCAAACATTTGTCCAACACTCTAGAGAGAAATGTAAGAGAGTGTTTCATTCGCCCTTATTTAAGAGCGGACAAGACAACTCTGTGGCATTTTCATAATCATGACTTTTTTTCTGTTTAATTGCTTAATTTTCAATTCGGTTCACTATTTGTCCATAAATAACAACCTCTCTTGTTATGCTATATGAATCTTGGAATTCCAGTAAGAAACGTCAAATTCATCTATGCTAGACCTACAAAAAACATAGCATGTTTGTGTGTGGGAAGATTATACTCACTAAGATTTGGGGTATACATTACATATAAGTAATTTTCTCTGAATAAAAATCGGTCATTAATATAAAAGGAAACAATAAAAATGTATAGTAATTTCTAAGAAGAACATGTTGACGTTCTCAGAAATATCCCCTAAGGAAGAATAGCTTTCAATTGTTGCTGCAACAAGTGAGGTTAAAAGGTAGCAATTCACATTTGCTTCGAAATCAATTTCAGTTACAATAAAATAAATAATTACAAAGGAAAAATTTATAAATATATAGATATAAATTTACAAAGGAAACATACTTTTAATTGTCCAATTCAGTGGACTATTATCATTGTTACTTTGAATTGTGGATGTCACCCATACATATCTATTGAATTTGTAGACATTAAGTCATAGGTCAGAAGACATACATTACAGACCCTATTTAATTGGTGAGTTAAAGACAAAAAGTTTGTTGCTTGTTCAAAATTACTAATCATTCCATCACAGTGCCTTGGAAGTTGTCTACTGTAAAGAGAACATCCTATTTCATTGGTGAGTTATTGAACTGAGAGCTAAGCATACATATTTAGAACTCCACAAAGTTTCAGGAGAGCTGAGAGATGTCTGTTTAAGGCAATAGCCTAACAAACATGGACGTTATCTTGGTCAAATATTCTTCTCCATGAGTTAAGTATATCTGTAAGTGATGTAATCACTCATACCTGAAAAAACATCATCATGTTTACTAAATCTTAATAAGATGTTAAATGTTAAACAAGTAGGAGTGAAAGATTTTTTTAAGAAACTGAAAACTTGCTCAAAGAGACAGAGAAAAATAGCAATACCAAACAAAGACAAACTATCTTTCTCTCTAGCCTACGAAGCTTAGACTCTTGTAGCTTCCTTAGAAAAGAATCAATGCAGGTATATAAGTGCAAAATACTTGAATGGCTAAGCCCACAAACATATTCTCAAACCCCTGACAAAATTCCCAGTAGCAAAGCCAATCATGCTCCCATGAATGACCAAACTGTGATCCCAAGGTTGTTTATAAACAGCGCAAAGAATGTTCCTTAAACATCGCAAAGAGTGTTCCTTCATTCCCAGACAACCACACAAGATCAAGAACGATATGAATTTGAGTTGATTGATGGCATCAGCTAGCTGATCCGAAGAGAACCATTGTCTTGTCTGATACTCCATAACCAAACAGAATGAGTAATTTATGAGAAAAAACTCACGGTTGCAAGTTGTAACTTTTCACTTGGTAGTTTTAGTGTGTGTTTTCTCTTTTAGATTGCAACATGAATGTAAAATATCGAGAATCTATTTACTTTGTAACTTAAGAAAATAATTATGAACCTTTGTTGATATAGAAATATAATTATGAACTGTAAGTTCCCAATGTTTCATATTTGTGGTTGATGATCCTCTGTTTACTGCAACAAAACTCTCTCAAGTACCCAACGTTTTCCAAGTAAAGGTTTGCTTCATCAGAGCTTACTTTTGACACAAGGAGTTAAATGCATACATACATACAAAAAACAACTTGGCACAGCATCCATAAGTTAGAATTTATCAACAGAAACACCAGGCCGTATAACCTCGTAAGCATCTCTGCTCCTGCTTTTATTCATACCGGCCGTGAAATATACCTTTGATGCATCTGCTGAGATACAACTCACTTTCACCCAAATCATCACCTTTGTTTTTAAACCTTCCACTTCAGCTAGCTTCCCTTTCTCCAGGTAACCAGTTACCGTGGTTGAAAACCGCAGGACCGATGAGTCTCTGTACCCAACCTCGCAGGTCTCAGGGATGAAGACAGTCAACTTACCAGTCTCTTCGTTGAGCTCATAGTTTGTGGCGTCCTGTGGAAAGATCCCAACCGGTAAACCAAACTCTTTCAGCAAATCAGCCAATGGCTTCTCCATTTTTCCTATTAAGAACAAGACATTGTCAACCCATTCGTAAGCAATGCAAGGACATTAACAGATACTTCTAAGAACTGAAGAAGATTCACATAATAATAGTAACTAAATACTTGTGTTCAAGATGTCTGAAAACAACAGTTGAAGAAAACGTCTAATCTACATGACTCTCATCAGTACATTCAATATCTTCCAGAAAGCAAAATACCAGGTTCACTGCAAAATCAAACCTTTGAGTTTGTTGACCAACCACTTGGTACCTCCTTCAATACCGCTAGACAATGACTGCAAAATGCAAGAACACAAATATCATCAAACTAAGGATACTTTTGTGTATTAATAAACCAATAGCAATGAACTTTCTAATACACAAATGTTAATCCAATCTTCTTCTTTCTATAGTAACTAACTCAAGAGTCTTCATTTCAAGCAATCTTTGAAATGAAAAAAAAAAGCAGTGAACTTTATGTTAAATACATAACAAGTTTCTTTATTAACCCCAAAAGATACAAACTTGTTCCAACAAAACTCATTTCCAAAGCATATTGGTTTTGACCAGGAAACATGTAAAGACTAAACAGAGCCATCAAAGATCAAGAACTCCAAATAAAAATGGGTTTCCTTTAATATTTGTAAACGATCAAGATGGTAAGCTGGGACTGTTTAAAGCAATAAACCAAAGAGAGAGATAGAGGAAGGATACATTGAAGTCGTCACCGACGGAGTTGAACTCTCTGTTTGCCTTCTGTCCCAGCCAATAAGAGCCAACCTTGTTCATTATCCGATCCATCTCTCCTGGCGGTGTAACAACTTGATAAAAGCATGAAATATCATTGTTAGTGATGGTTGTTTGATTAATTCCTACAAATGAGAAATAGCTAAACAAGAGAAAGAATAAGAAGAGCCAATCAAGTTAACGAAGAAAAAAATGACTATTAAAGAAAAAGAGAGGTCAAGATGGATTGTAAGAATAATTAATACTGTAACAAGCTCTCACGAATATAGTTAATCAAGGTAACATATCTTATTAGCCAGCTAACATAAAATTAGTTACAATATGTGGATATTTTTTTTCTTGATAACCTCTTAATTTTCTTGTTTTTGTAGATTAATCTTTTGTTATATATTTAATCATAATTTATCGTTTGAACTCTGAAAACTGGAGAATGAAGACTTACTCGGTGTTATTTTAGTTGGACAAGTGACAAAAACAAGTTTTAGTTGGACATGATTATATTTTTCTCCGTCCAATACTGATTTGGACACTCAAAAATTAAGGTTCTCATAAATAAAAAGGTGAATGCATAGTCGTTCCGTGGAATTAGAACGCATTCAGAGATTCACCTACGAACATGGTTCCTCATCCTTCTTTCCTCACTCACTAATATCCAATATGGAAAAGCGAAAAGAGTAATTTATGAAAAAAACTCATTCGCTACATCTTTATGCTCAGCTAAAAGTCATCGTAGAAAAGCTAACCGAAGTCGAGGAAACAAATAATACATTTAATTATAGGAGGTAACTGGCTAATAAGTTATGTTATTACTCCCATAATCCATTTAACTCCAAAGTAATCTTCTTCCCTTTATATGACTTTTTCTTTCTCGGTTTTTAGATCTCTCTTTCTCTGTCAAAGGTTATTCGCAAATTAATAAATTATTATTGTTGTGAATTTAGGGTGGTGTATCTTTCAATTTTATAGAAAAAAAAAACAGAAAACTCATCAGAGTTAGCATAGCTTGTATACTCGGTCAGAAGAATTTAAAGCGAGAATTCGGTGAAACACATCTACCACTGCAACAAGTTTATTAGACATATAGATTAATACCAATATAAATATAAGTAAAAATAGTAACTAATTTATGGAAAAAAATAGCTCATGCTATGCATCCTCATACTCAGCTTTAAGTCTTATTAGTTGGAAAACCTAATCAAAGTTAAGGAAACAAATAATACATATATTTATTTGTTACAAAAATATTTGAAAAATAAAGTATCTTAAAATGAATGGGAAAAAGGGCCGAACACATGGGTTAGTGCCCCGTTTAAATCTCTATCACTGGATAGATAAAGAAAAAAAAAGGAAAGACCAACCTATATGGCCCAGACCAGAAGAATAAGATGACTATAAATATCTCCCTCCTCTCTTTTAAATCACAAAAACTAGAAGAATTAATATTGTAAAGCTGGCAGCTTAGGGTTATTGCCCTCTTCTCAACTTCTTTATGGACACGTACTCTAGCCAGAGATCCGTCGAGAAAGTAAAGGTTCTTACTCGGATCTCTTATCTCTGTTAAAGGTTTGTTATATTCGGAAATTAAGAAAAATATCTTATCATATTATGTTGTATTTTAGGGGCCGATAAGGTTTGAAAGTGAGGCTGCTCTGGAAGCCTTCCTCGAAAATAGCACAAGGCCCCGGTAAATTAATTGATGCTTTTATTTATTTTGTTTTGAAGATATTTTTGTATGTGTTCAAATTACTGATAATTTTTTTTGTGTATCTGATGCGAATTAGGGTTAGGATGTCTGTTGAAGGATTCAACCCTTACCGACCTGGGAATGAAATCAAGAGAGAATTGGTTAATCTCTTCGAATCATGTGGCGATGAATTTAGGGTTATTGTTCCGACAGACCCCATTGTCGACAGGTTTGTGTCTTTATGTTTTTGACATAATAATAACATTTGTGTTGCGAATTTCTTAGCTTAAATTAAAATAATTGTTCTTTGTTACAGACGTGCTTTTGTTATTCTTGTTGGACATGGCGCTGAAGAGAAAGCT
The DNA here is from genome assembly GCA_900406325.1 of Erucastrum elatum. Lineage (NCBI taxonomy): Eukaryota > Viridiplantae > Streptophyta > Magnoliopsida > Brassicales > Brassicaceae > Erucastrum > Erucastrum elatum. The sequence continues at coordinate 16,759 of OVBX01000404.1, forward strand.
TTGCAAATTAATGGAAGTGACATCGGTGATTGGAAGGCCCTTGTTAAGGTTGCACCCGAAGAAGAAGAAGAGGAATACTTGATGGTATCACGTTATAAACAATCTCTCGTTGACGCCCTACACGACGACAGGAAATTGTAAGTTAGATATTTTTATTTTCTTTTCTTTTTTTTTGCATCTGTATAAATAGTAGTCTTGTTGATAACATGCAAAAAAAAAATTACTGCAGTAGGTTTGGCATTGCGGTTATGGGGTATGACACTTCCCTTCCTGCAGATGAAGTCGAGAGTGTTTTGAGAGCACATTTCTCTTCTTGTGGAGTGATAACTCATGTTTACATTAGCACTCGCAACCAGAGGGCTAATATCTATTTTTCCGAAGAAGAAGGAGAAGCTTTGGCTCTGGGTCTTCATGGAAGTGAAGTGAGAGGATTCAGAATAACTACTAGGCGCGTAGCCACGGTCAGAAGTAACCCTCCCCTTGCCCCCGGTGAAACTCGATGTAAAGGCTATACCCTCCCAGGTACATCAAATGTTTTTCTTTATTCTTGATTTTTTAACGGTTGAACTTCTCATGACTTCTGTCTTTATTGTGTTATTTGTAGCTCATATGATTGAGTTTGCCCCCAAGATAAGGCGCAAGGTCATGGCTTTTAAGTCGTTGAAGAGGACCTTGAAAAAGGTCGCTGCTTACAAGAAGGCAAGCAAGGAGAATTTCAGCATTTTTAAGTACGAGACGTTGAGGCTCATTCTCTCTCAAGAAGAAGACTAAGAAGCTCTTTGGTGTTTATGAATCCTTTGATAATATAATGCAACTCGGCGCCATCTCAAGCTCAATGTATGATGAGCCTTTTGTTTGTTTGTGTGTGTGGATGGTAAACATAAATCTAATAATTGTCAAAAACATAAATTTAATATTAGTTATCTTAGTATTATATTTATAAACCAAAACGTTAGCAACATCATTTACAAAGATTTCCACACCAGCTACACTTTGGAAAAACGCACCAAACAAACAAAACCCAAACTAACAGAGGAAGAGAGACGTAACGTTCAACCTCAAGCCCGCTTAAAAAGCACTTTGATCAATGAATGTAATTCCTTTGTTTGCTGACTGATGTTCAAACACGAACCACCAATCATCAAGGTACAGATTCACATCCATAACCTGGTAGTATTGCAATGAAGGATATTCATCAGGATTTTGAACAGCTTGAACAAAGTCATTGAAACCAGAAGCAAATTCCACTTTCTTTCTCAAATCTATGACTTTGCATGTTTTCTCCACATCAAGGAAAAGTCTTTAACTTATATTGTGGAGAATGACTCTTCCTTCCTAATCCCGATCAATCCAGGCTGCCCCAAACTCCTTGCTCATTTCTACTCCACTGACTTCTTCCAGCCTCCACAACTTCCTCGTCTACTTGTTGAGCTAGAGACCACATTCCAGCTTCAGTGCCCTGCGTTCACTTTAGAAGGCCTAAGGCCAAAAAAGATTTCGAACTCATGGTGACATCCTCCTACAAAAGCCTCCTTAATCACTATACCGTAAATAAATAACTGTTAAACGGGCCCCTGAAATTTATATATTTATTCGAGGGCCGGCAAATGTCTTTTTCTTTGAAGGAGTCCTTTCATTCAACCATTTCCATTTTATGCTTGCCTCACGTGCAAGTGGAGAGGTCTATGATCAAAAATTTTAGAGGTCCATAATTTTTCTTTTTTTGAGTAATAGTTATATCTTTAAAATCATATATTTACAAATAAATAAAATATCTATGTTTTAATTTAATTTTGTATTTGTAACCAATACATATGAATTACAATTCCTTATATTGTTTATATAACCCACAAATAATGAAAAAAATAGGAAGTAATTTGTATTTATATCAATTATTTTTTTATGGAAAGTAAGAAATAATTTTTTATGTGTGTTTGAATATTCAATGGTAGTGCAGAAAGTTAATATTCTAAATTGATTATGTTTAGGAAATTATTGTCAATCAATGATTATAAATAGGGAGAAAAATAAATATTTTTTACCGTTTTTTCTTATAAAAATAGTAAACACAAAGAAAAAAAATTAGCTAACAACTCTGTCTACAAGAAGAAGAGTGTCTTGTGACTCTTGTATAATTACTATTCATTTTTTTACTATTCATATTTTGTTATTCTATTATATTCATAGATTATAATTTCTGATTGTGTATATTTATTTTTTTATGATTTTATCAATAATTTTTCATTAACTAGAAAATTGTGTTATTTAGATATAAATGATTAAATTGATGTATTTATTTTATATTATAATAACATTTTGTGAAAATATCAAAATTATTAAAAGATTTTTTTTTCTGAACAGGGTTCATATAAAGTTTGAGACGGCTCTGCTTGCCTTTTCTTAGCTAGTTCAATCTCAGATCTCTTTGTGTATTGTTTTCGAAACGATATTTAAAAGCCAAGGAAGATGAAGAAAATTAAAACAATATTGTAATAGCTGATGTGTAAATACCAAATGCTTTAATTGATTTTCAAAAAAAAAATCATTTATTGACATGTCACTTCCACAGGGCTCTACAAGTTCAAGGTGTGAATAGCAAGAGAGACATTTGTCTTGTTATTGTGTTGATTATTGTTAGTAGAAAAGCTAGCCAAAGTTGATTAAACACATATAATGCATTTATTCATTTGTTACAAATATCATATTTGAAAAAAAAAATTAGAAGAATGGAAAAATGCTGAACACAAGGGTTAGTGGCCCGTTTGAATCTCTATCACTAGATCGATAAATAAAAATGGAAAAGATCGACCTATATGGCCCAAACCGGAAGAATAACGTAAATCTCAAAAACAATAACGTAAAGCTGGCAGCTTAGGGTTACTGACTTATTGTCTCTTCTCAACTTCTCCATGGACACGTACTCTAGCCGGAGATCCGTAGACAAGGTAATCTTCTTCTCCTTGTGAGTTCGTCCTACTCGGATCTCTTTTATCTATCAAACGTCCGTTATTCGGAAATTAAGAAAAATATCTGATCATATTATGTTGTATTTTAGGGGCCGTCAAGGTTCGAAAGTGATGCTGATCTGGAAGCCTTCATCGAGAGATGCTCCTGGCCCCGGTAATTGATGCTTTTATTTATTATGTTTTGAAGATATTTTTGTATGTGTTAATTGCTGATAATTTTTTTTCTTTTGTATCTGATGCGAATTAGGGTTAGGATGTCTGTTGAAGGATTCGACCCTTACCGACCTGAGGATGAAATCGAGAGAGAATTGATTAATCACTTCGAATCATGTGGCGAAGTCTTTAGAGTTATTGTTCCTAGAGACCCTATTGTCGACAGGTTTTGAGTCTTTTATAGTTGTGACATAATAATAATATATTATTTTGTTTTGTGAGCTAAAAATAATTGGTCTTTGTTACAACAGACGTGCTTTTGTTATTCTTCTTGGACATGGCGCAGAAGAGAAAGCGTTGCAACTTAGTGGAAGTGACATTGGAGATTGGAATGCCCTTGTTAAGGTTGCACCCGAGGAAGAAGAGGAGGAATACAAGATGGCATCACGTTATGAAAAATCTCTGTCTGACGCCGTACTCAACGACAGAAAATTGTAAGTTGATATTTTTATTTTTCCTTTTTTTCACTTCTGTATAAATGTTTTCTAATAACATGCAAAATATTAATGCAGTAGGTTTGGCATTGTCGTTTTCGGATATGACACTTCCCTTCCTACAGATGAAGTGGAGAGATCTTTGACAGAACATTTCTCTTCTTGTGGAGAAATAACACATGTTTACGTTTGTCCTCTCGACGAGCATACTAATATCTATTTTTCCCAAGAAAAAGGAGAAGCTAGGGCTCTGGATCTTAATGGAAGTGAAGTGGGCGGATTCAGAATAACTACTACGCGCGTAGCTACAGTCAGAAGTAACCCTCCTCTTGCCCCCGGTGAAACTCGTATTGGCTATAGCGTCCCAGGTACATCAAATGTTCTTCTTGATTCTTGATTTTTTAAGGTTGAACTTCTAATGACTTTCTGTCTTTATTGTTTATTTGTAGCTCATATGATTGAGTTTGCCCCCGAGATTGGGCGGAAGGTCAAGGCTTTTAAGAGGATGAAGAGGACCTTGAAGAAGTTTGCGGCTTTGAGGAAGGCAAGGAAGGAGAATTTCAGCGTTTTTATGAAGGAGATGAGGAGGAGGAGGAGGCGCATTCGCTCTCAAAAAGACTAAGAAGCTCTTTGGATCGTTAATGAATCCTTTGATAATACAATGCAACCTTCTTTATTTTATCACTTGGCCCCATCTTCAGCTCAATGTATGATGAGCCTTTTGTTTGTCTGTGTGTATTCTTTTTTTTTCGACATCATGATTTACAAAGATTTCAACACCAGCTACACTTTGGAAAAACAGAGCACCAAACAACCAACACCCAAACTAACAGAGGAAGAGAGCCGTAACGTTCAACCTCAAGCCCGCTTAAAAAGCCACTTTGATCAATGAATGTAACTACTTTGTTTGCTGACTGATGTTCAAACACGAACCACCAATACCATCAAAGGTACAGATTCACTTTCATGCTTTCTCCACATCAAGGAAAAGTCTTTAACTTATACTATGGAGAATGACACGATAAGTATGCGGAGCGGAATAAATAAAGTTTTGCTTCATCAGAGCTTACTTTTGACACAAGGGAGTTAAAAAGCATACGTACATACAAAAAAAAAAACAACTTGACAAAACTCATATCTATAAGTTAGAATTTATCAACAGTAACACCAGGACGTATAACCTCATAAGCATCTCTGCTCCTGCTTTTCTTCATCCCAGCAGTGAAATATACCTTTGATGCATCTGCTGAGATACAACTCACTTTCACCCAAATCATCACCTTTGTTTTCAAACCTTCCACTTCAGCTAGCTTCCCTTTCTCCAGGTAACCAGTTACTGTGGTTGAAAACCGCAGGACCGATGAGTCTCTGTACCCAACCTCGCAGGTCTCAGGGATGAAGACAGTCAACTTGCCTGTCTCTTCGTTGAACTCGTAGTTTGTGGCGTCCTGTGGAAAGATCCCAACCGGTAAACCAAACTCTTTCAGCAAATCAGCCAATGGCTTCTGCATTTTTCCTATTCAGAACAACAAGATGCACCTAAGTTATACAGCATGTTCAGGTTTCTTAAGCGTGTGCTTAACATATACTACAAGAACTAAAAGAGATTCACACAATTATACAGAGTCTTGAACAAGATAGTGTGAAACAACCATTGAACAAAAGGTCTAATATACATGACATTCAATATATTCAAGAAAGCAAAAACTTATGACACAAGAAAGTAAAAAAAAAATCAAACCTTTGAGTTTGTTGACCAACCACTTGGTACCTCCTTCAATACTGCTAGACAATGACTGCAAAAACCCAAGAATACAAATGTTATCAAACTCAGGAAACTTTGTGTATTATTAAGAAACCAAAAGATATAAATTTTTTTCTTCAAGATTAGTAAAAATTGTAACGAAACCGTTAATCCAATCTTCTTCTTCCTATATAGTAACTCAAGAATCTTCAACTAGAGACTTCAATGAAGGTTCAATTAAGCTATGTTTTGATTGAAAAGCAGTGAACTTCCGATTAAATACACAACAAGTTGTTTGATTAACCTCAAAAGATACAAACTTGTTACAAAAAAAATCATTTCCAAAGCATAGTGGTTTTGACCAGGAAACATGTAAACACTAGACAGAGCCATCAAAATCAAGAACTCTAAATGAAAATGAATTTCTTTTGATATTTAGAACGATCAAGATGGTAAGGCGGGACTATTTAAAGCAATAAACCAAAGAAAGAGAGAGTTAGGGGAAGAATACATTGAAGTCGTCACCGACGGAGTTGAACTCTTTGTTTGCCTTTTGTCCTAACCAATAAGAGCCAACCTTGTTCATTATCTGATCCATCTCTCCTGTAGAACTGTGTGTAACAACTTAATAATCAGCCTAAAGAAAGTAAAAGACGATCTTTGACGTTCTTCTACTTCGTTCCGCGTATAGAATGGTTCTTCTGTTGTCTTCACCGTTTGATAATGCACACAGAGAAGTAAAACGGCGCAACGTTTTTATTTTAGTAATTGAAACGACACAAGTTTCATCCTTGCCGTGTTGTTTGAAATATCGTCTGCCTTTGTCGTTAATTAAAGAAATAGTCAAAGAGCCTCTTGTCAACTTGACAATTTCCACATTAAGGTTAAGAAAAGGGTTTAACGAACGCCTTAATCACGTTTTAAAGAGTTCAGTTTATATTAGGCATGAAACTGGACACTTGATTCGAATATTTCAGATATACAAGTGTATAAATCGTTCATGTATTCGTCAAACTTTAGATATTCAGTTTGATTATTTTTTGTTTTTTTAATCTCATCATTTTATCCAAAATAATATAGGAAAATAAACATCATCTTGCTACTGACATAGTATCTTTCAACCGGCAATCACAAAGTACATAGCAATATCATAGTCTAAACAATAAAATCATTCTTTTTTGGTTACCAATTTACCATTCTCCACTAATAATTGTCTTACGATTAAAATAGGCCTATTTAGCTCAATATACAAATTCAGCATGGAAATTAGCAAAGTGTGCATACTTTTTAATAATTGGCGAACCATGTACACGACTTTGATAAAAATACGGTCCTGACCTCCGCTAGCTTCTGGAAACAATTATTTTTTTCCCGTAGCCGGTTTCCTTGTTTGGGCGTGAGAAGACCTATTTTATGAGACAATCACGTAAAAGTTTCGACAATAATATTTTTTACATAAATAAAGCTATGTTCTCTGATTTCAATAATTAGCCCTTTGTTAATAGGCAGCTCGTAGAAAGGAATTGATCGACGAAACCAAGCCACATATGAAATCGGTTACGTAAATCAGTCTCTTCCATGTCCTTGCTCGCCAATTCCGTTGCGGGTATCTTCTTCCGCCATCAACTGAAACCAGAGCCACCATGGACGTCGTCGTCTCACTCAGCCATGAACTTCCAGGAACCATCACAAACTCTGTATTCGTGCTCTGCTCTGTGCTGGATTCTCTGTCTTCCTCGTCTTCGTGCAACAACGTGATTCAAACTTCGCCGGCGCAGAAAGACCAATCCAAAGGCTCCATTCATCGTCATATCTTGCTCCGTCGCGGCCGTCTTCACCGGATTCAGGCTTTGCGTTGGGATCGAAGTGAAGAGATCAAGAGAGGAGTTCCAAAAAAAAAAAAAAAAAAGAGAGGGGAGTTCCAATGGGGATTTTCCAGACATTTGCAAAACATGTCCCTGAACCTCTGGTTCTTTACAAAAGGACCCAGACTTTCAGCATGTGCATAAAATTTAGCCCAAGCGATTGTTTCGAATTTACACGTTGGTCTATGAAATTTTGATAACTTTGTTTATGAACCCGGACTTTATTAATGTGCACTTAACCCATATTTTCGCCATAAACTTTTAATTATGCAATTTAAACACTGTGATATGCAATTAGGCATGAAAATGCAATTATATACACCTAATATACAACCTAAATGATCAATATGAACTAAGATAAGGTATTAAAATCCTATAAAACATGATGTATCAATAGTTTGCGCAGACACCGTTGCCGCAACAACAAAGTGCAAAGCATTATTGACAAAACAAACATAAAAAGAGAAATGGAAATTTTGTATTCCAAATAGTGTTGTGTGTTGGGTTGCTGGAAATCAAGGTTAGGTATTTATAGATGGTTTTCAATGTCTATCGTAGAAGATGGAGTTGTCTAAAATATAAATTTTGTGGAAGAATTACCCAAAAAAATAAGATTTAATAACCGGTTAACATAAATGATATCAAGAATTGTTATTTAAAACCCATAATTTGTGGATTTGAGTTCATAATAAATGATCCAAATAAACATAGTGTTATGTAATTTAGCATTGGTTTAATTGAATCCACGAAATGGACTAGTTAGAGCTTTGAATTGGTTAAGAACATCAACCAAGTAGAGAACTGGTTATGATTATTGCTGAGAAGATATTTATTGTAGTTTAGTAGAATGTAAGATAAACAAAGATGCTTTATAATAAAGATGTTACTAAGGTTTATTGGGTATTATGGTGCGGCGTACATAACAGACATCTCATAATACTCATCTTATAATCATTTGTTAAATATATGTTTTTAATCTGAGTAAGATGGAAACTTTTTAAGTTTGCAGTATTCATGAAATAAAATATTGAATATCCGGTTATTTGATGTTGTATCCGATTTAATCTTTATTATTGGATTAAGACTGACACATACAAATTACATCATCTATTATAATAAATCAACATAATAATTTTAGAGCTAATTATCTGAATAACCATAGATGTAAAGATAATGTGGAAACCATGCAAAAAGAATCGTCTTTTGGTATCCACCTAATGTAAAAAACGTTAAGTTACCCCATTGTCCTTAATCAGTCTGTTGAGTATAGATGATATGCTTGAAGAGTAGGATATGTGTGAGTGTGTGTCTCAGACAAAAGAAAGATGTCTTCGGTTAATATCACTTATGATTTATTAAACAAAATTACGAGTTAACTATTGATTTAGTATAATACTAGCATTTATCTTCTTGAGAATTTAGGCTGTATATACACAAGAATTGTCGAAATTAGAAAAATACCTAGATCACTGTTAACATTTTTTAAATACGAGAACACCCCTATGTGTTTACAACTCCACTATGTTGTACTGGTAGATTTTGTGTCAGAGACTACAAGCTAAGACCCCCTAGCAGCTAAGACTACTCTCTATTACGTATCCGAACTTCACTACTATCAAAAAGACGCCAGGGGCAATTGAAGAGGCAGCAATTAGTCTTTTTTTTTTGTTTATTAGGTGTGTTGAAAGTCAGAACCTTCCAACTATCTTTTTGGATCAAAAACCTTCCAACTATCTTTTTTTCTAAATTTTACAACTTATTTTTTCAGTTTCTTTTTTGGTTTTTAGCAGGTGAAATTGGTGATTTTGTGGTTGTCGGAATGCATGTTTGCTACCGGTGAAGAAATATATTTTGTGAGATTCAGAAGTTCTAATATGGATTAGAAAAATAGAAAGCAACAATCCTAAAGTCTGTAAGTAACTAATATAATCTTATAGATTTTTTTTCGGAAAAAAGGATCTATTTTCCACATTTCAGTTGTTTCATTTCCAAACCTTATTATCACCTAATAAAAAAACATAATTTTGATAATACGATTTTGTGTGATAGATGTAAGAAGTTTGTCACCAAAACGATCTTTGCAGTAGGTGAAGAATCTACATGAAGAAATCTATACCTACAACAAACCCAAAAAAAATTAATCTATTTTCTATGCATTAGATCCTGGAGGGATTGAGTTTGTGAGTGTTTTTGATCCTTTTACGTAGCTTATTTTTAACAGCTAATATAATTGTTAACCATAACAATTGTTGGTAACAGTGTTAGGTGTCACAGTAACTCTTGTGTCTAGTAGTAGTTTCAATAGATGATATCATTTGACGAGTAATTAATATAAATATGATTGATAGAATAGTTCATCTCAATAGATTGGACTCTAACCTGTATAATTCATTGTTAACTGCATTCTTAAACACTAATAGTTTTCGTATATTTATTCAAATGAACATCTTTTGTGCTGGACTCTCAATCAGAATATATGAATTAGTGCATGTCTAGCATTATATGTCAAGCTAAGATGGTAATGAACATGGTTAACATGTAATAAATAATGTAACGTCACTCGCGATCTAAATGAATGTAATGGTAATAGTTAACACGTACGAAACAATATTAACCACATGTTCATTATACCATTCCATCTTAGTTGCTAATAGCTAATGTTGACCTAATCATTTTGAACTACATATAACACTCATTTTCTATCTTCACACTTCTAATTTTAGGTCGAGGCGATGTACGTACTGAAGGATCAGCCGGATTTGACAATGACATGAACTGACTTTAGTTGGGATGATGAATTTGAGGATGAAACCATCTCACTGTTCAAGCTGGTTTCCAATATGTATTTGTATATTCTAACCAAATCCGCTGATGTTATGTATGATTTTAAGGGGTAATATTTGGTTAAATCCACCCAATTTCAAGCCTCTTGAATAAAAATATGTACATTGTACCATCGCTTTATTAAGTTAGGGTTTACTACTAATTATTACCCTATAATTTAATCAATACCATGGAAGTGTAATATATAAACTATGACATATCCTTTGAGTTTAGTTTTTTATCACTAACATTTGGTTTAACTGGTAATGTAATGTATTATTTTGGGGTTGTATCCGCATTACATAATAAGTGATAACTAATCGTATTTTCACCATCTGCTAACAATAATCTTACATAGCTTTTGTTATCAAAGAAAAAGTATTTTGTGAAAAACATATGACATATCACTTAGCGGTTAATAAACACAAGAAATTGTGTACTTATACACACATCGACTAGTTAAGAGATAACATATTATTTAATAACTAAGTAAACATGGTATACGTAACAACCACAAAAACTTAGTTATGTTAACACAATATGTATTCGCTAAGTTATAGAGTTATACATCATAAAATAGATTTAATACTCATCAACTACTTTAACCGTTAACATATATTGGATATGTAGCCTCTCATATTAGCCGCTACAAAATAACTTATCGTTGATGGCGTGTATTTCTATTTAATCATTCTTCTTCTACTACAAAGTACTTCTATGAGTGCTTGCTTTATAGCCATGATTTTTCTCGATTTCTTATTTCTCTTCTTTTGAACCTTGAGTGTAACTCACAGTATCTGAGTATCTGACAACAAGAACAAAATAATTTTTAATACACATCACCATATACTCTCAAGTATCAACAGTGATACGCCATAGATGCAAAATTTATGAAGTTTATGTGATCTACTTCATGTTATTTTTGAAGAGAATGATAATAGCTTGAAAGAAGAAAAAAGGGGATGATGATTGTCGATGATTATTGATAGATATTTAGAGAAATATGATGATGAGGAAGAAGTTGTTAACGATATAAAAACAAATCATGTGGACTAAAATTAGTCTAGTCATACATCTAGACTCTACCTAGCTATAGGCCATATCTATCAAGATTAGCATGTCTGTATTTTATTAGAAACTTGGCTTCTCAAAAGGGGTATTGTGGGCATACCACTACCAATGTGCTACAGTATTTTGATGTTTTAGACACAAAGTGGTAGATTCCTAATATTGGTTTGTTTTGTGTATATCTAGCAAATTGACTCTATCTTCTTTGATGAACTGTCAAATTTACATTTTTCTATTATTGACAATCAAAATCCTATATAAATTAATAAATAAAAAAAGTTTTAAAATTTAAAATAAGTAAAAAATTTATTTAAAACAATGCCGATTTTAATATCGTTAACACCGTCAACCAACAATAAACCTTAAATTATAAACACAAACCCTAAACCATAAATCTAAACCCAAAACTCAAATTTTAGACACTAAACTTAAATATTAAACCCTAAACCCAAAACCCAAATCATATATCCTAAACCTAAATCCTAAACCCAAATCCTAAACCCAAACCCTAAACCCTAATTCAAAACCAAAAATCTAAATTCTAGACTTTAAATTCAAATCTTAAACCGTAAACCCAAATCCTAAACTAAAATCTTAGACCCTAAATCGATAGTCAAAATCCAAATTTTAGACCTTAAACTCAAATACTAAACCTAAATCTAAAACTTATCCAAATCTTAAACCCAAACCTAAATAATAATGTGTGTGAATACGAAAAATAAAAAGAAAGAGAGAGATGGAAAGTATACAATAAAGTCAATTTCAATGACAGTAATAGAACTATAGATTATATGAGGATTATGGAGTAACAATATTAGCGTACATCATTTTTCTAATTATCTTTGGTCTCAAGGTCGTTTGATGCAATTGCCCTAATTTTAATCTTATTATAATACACATTCACATAAAAATATCCGGTTGTTTTATTTTGTATCCGATTTATTTATTTAATATTCGGTTAAGACTCATCTGCCATATTATGATATTTTTAAAATAAATCAACTTTAAAATATTATTTTAAATCGGGTTATAGTTAACATCCATATTACAGATACAAAAATCACTTTCCGGTTTTTATGGTCCTAATCTTAATTATCTATTTAATATTCAGTTATAATATGCAGTCATTCATAAATATTATTTATTGTAGTTATTGTCAAACAAGACTGATCCAAATTATATATGCGTTTTAAATTACAAGACCAACGTACTAATTATCGTTTAGCATCCAAAATAAATGGTTTGTAGACTATTTGTGTTTATGAATTACTAAATATTAACATTATCAACAAATTTGCAGTTAGCAAAAAAATATCCGAATAAGATCAAAGCTAACTTCAGTAAATCAAAGTTAACAAATTTACGGTTAACAAAAAGATTATCCGATCGTTAATTTTTTTGTCATCATTGCTCTTTGGATAAAAGTGAAACCCCTAACAATTATTGTGGATTAGTCGGCTTCAACCATCACATGGAATCCAGATTTGCTTGGCTCTGAGACCACCATCGCCTCTTCTGTGCCATCTCCAGCTCTAGTTAGCCATGAAATTTGAGTTTTCTTAGTTCTGAGCTTTTTTCAATAAACAGAGAACAAGAAAAGAGGAAAACATGACTTTTTCACCTTGATATTAAGATGAGAGAAGATGTTATATGAAGGTTATAAAACGAAGAAAGAGAGGAGAGTTGCAGGTTTCTAAGGAAATCAACGGTTTTTCGCAGAACATCAAAAGTTTTTCTTGAAATAGTCATACTGAACTTCATCATTATTACACTGACCGGTTACTACCGCTTTGTGTCGGTCTTTACACCTCCTCCTATTGTTCCAGATATTTTAAAACTAGAGCTAGTCTTGGTATTATGAAAAAGTGAATAGGACCATGTCCGCTTACCTAATTAAAGAATGTTTCGTAGTCATCTAGTACAATTACCCATTAAAATATAGCCTACAAATATCTGTCCAGTAGCTACTCTTCCTGTAAATTTTATTAATTTATGATATTCATATATTTTGAAGTTTCCACGACGTTTACATTACTCTAGTATTAGTTACCGTGAATCTGCCTCCATTTCGGGTGGAAATAACGATCCGAATAGCTGACTTTGTGGACTGGAGTTTCTTATTAAAAATCTATCGTCTTGCATTCCATCAATTCTTTAGGCTTTGCACAAAGCAAAAACTCATCCATCGTGATCACATTAACCATATGAAACATGATATGATTACCAAAAAGTTGTTCTTGCCACATCTCAATCATCTTCAGTTAGTAACTCTTTCCATTTTCTGTGCATCACATGATGTATATTGGATGTGAACGTGCATATCCTTCTCGTGACGTAAAATGGACGAAAGAGATTTGCTTTGTAATTGCGTATCAGTATTTCATAATCAAAGCAATACAGCTTGTTCATCAATATGGTCATGAATTCTGGAACTTTATGATATTTGGGTCTGATATATAGTTGTGAGTCAATTGCTTTGTATATTGCGTATCAGTATAACATATATTTTTTTTTTTGAAAGAATGTTAAATTAATTCAAGCAAAAAAAACTGTTTTACACTTTGTGTTACATTGGAGCAAAAGTTTTCTTAAATCATAAGCTAATCAACAGCTGTGCTAGCTATCGAGTGGCAAACCGTTTGGTTAACCCTCCCATGTGCGCTTTGTCGCGGATAGATGAGAGCCTGTTGCGAGCAATCTTGTCCACTATTTGAATTATCTGTTCGGATGTCATTGGCCTTTCTCCATGCTTGCGCTGGTTTCGTTCCCTCCATATGGCGTATAGAGTCGCTTGGAACACATATCTCAGTAGAAACAATTCTGCTTGTCTCTGTTTTTATCCAGCAGTAGTTGTATGACTTGATCCCAGTGGTGAGTATAGCTCGCATCCAGCAGCTTCTGAGCCAGTCCTTGCCAAACTTTCTCTGAAAAAGTGCAGACAAAGAATAAGTGATTTCTTGATTCCAGTGGATCATTACAGAACACACAAGAGCTGGAGTTGTTGGTGTTCCATTGCTGAACTCTGTCTCCTGTTGCAAGCCTGTTGAGAACTGCAAGCCAAGCCATGAAGGAGTATTTAGGTGTGTTAAAAGCAAACCAGATCCCAGAACTCCAGCTCACTCTTGGTTGAGGCACCCGTATCAGTTTCCCGGTCTCCTTTGAACTGAATACCGATTTGTACTTGTCTCCTCTTTTCCATAGCTTAATATCGTCTCCTTCCAAGAGACCTCTCTCTTTTATACGCTGAATGTGATTCTCTATGTCATTGAGTGTCTCCACTCTATGCCTTCGTCGACGATGTGTTTTAATTACCATGTCCACTGTTGCGTCCAGCCTTATGCCCATGTCAATACAACCTCTTCTGCCTGTGATGTCAAATAATCTTCCAGCTGGAGTCCAGATATCAAACCAAAATGAAGTTGCTTCCTCATTTCGTATCTCTGATTTCAGAAACTCTTTTGCAACATCCCGATACTTCAATAGTTTCTTCCATATCCATGAACCCAGTGTGGAGTTCTCCTTAACAGTCCATATAGAACCCTTTCGTATCAAGTAGTTCTTGACCCATTTAACCCATAAAGATGATGGGGAAGAAACTAGCCTCCAGATTAGTTTCAGACTTGCGTATCAGTATAACATAATCAAACCAATACAAGGATTTTCTCAGAAAAAACCTGCTTCACCTACTTGTTCATCAATATGGTTATGAAGATCAGTTTCAAAAAAAAATATGGTTATGAAGAATATTGAATTTTCTTATATACAGATTTGATATCTAACTGTTTAGATATGGGTTGAAAGCATAAGTATCCTAATTTGGAATAGTGTACTATGTAAATTCATTTTGTATAAGATAAATTTAAAATTTAACCATATTTTAAAAGTAATAATTTACTTATATCACATTTTAAAAGTAATAATTTACTTATACTTAATAAAACGGAATTTAAAAATCTATTTACTTACAAGATTAATATATCCAAAAACATTCCCTATAGGCCTATATCAGTCTATATAATTATTAAGTTTTGTATATATTATTTGGATACAACCATCTATTAAAAAGGTGATTATATCAGATTATTATTCAGTTTAAACCGTCCCCCACATTGTCAAACCATTTTATCCAGATTTTGTTTAGCATATCTTGTTAATCTCTAGTTTAAAAATCTGTAAAAAATAAATAACTAATACAACCCGATTGCTACCAGTACTTGAATAGAATATTGAAAATGTTCTGTAATAAACAATACACGAGAATTATGGTCACTACTTGCCAATTTATAAATCATACCGAAACAGTCAGGTCAACAAAAGGCTATAAACGTAAACTAACAAAGTGCAAGTTGCTGGTTTTGTTTTCGTTATTACCACTACTCACATGAACTCTGCATTAAAAACTCTTTCTCTATCAAATCGAAAGGCACAGCCCAACTTTTTCGCAAGTCGCTGTAAAGTTGATTTAGCTCTCTCTCTTTTAAATACACACATCTTCCTCTCCTTTTAACACCTTCTTCTTGAATCCTCCATCTTCGTCATCTAACCCTAAAGAACTTCATCAAAGATCGATCAAGATTCTATAGAACACAAGATCATGCTTGCCGTGCACCGCCCTTCCTCCGCCGTATCAGACGGAGACACCGTCCAGATTCCAACGATGGTTCAAAAACGTTTCCCTTCACTCTCATGCGACGCAACAGCGGCTCGTTTCCACACGCACGAGGTTGGTCCCAACCAGTGCTGCTCCGCCGTGATACAAGAGATCTCCGCTCCTATCTCCACCGTATGGTCCGTCGTCAGACGCTTTGACAACCCGCAAGCTTACAAACACTTCCTCAAAAGCTGCAGCGTCATCGACGGAGACGGCGGGAACGTTGGTAGCTTACGTCAAGTACACGTCGTCTCCGGCCTCCCCGCCGCAAGCTCCACCGAGCGTCTTGACATACTAGACGACGAGAGGCACGTCATTAGTTTCAGCGTCGTCGGTGGTGACCATAGGCTCTCTAACTACCGATCCGTCACGACTCTTCACTCTTCTCCGGTCTCGGGGACCGTTGTTGTTGAGTCTTACGTCGTTGATGTGCCTCCGGGGAACACAAAGGAAGAGACATGCGACTTCGTTGACGTTATAGTACGATGCAATCTTCAGTCTCTTGCTAAGATAGCTGAGGTATCTGCGGCGGAGGGGAACAAGAAGATGTCCATGTGATATGGGTTTACGTTGTCTGAATAGTTTCGTTATGATCCGACGTTGTTTCTAGATTTTTTTAGCCGTCGTGTGATCTATGTTTTTTACCGGCTTATTGTGTGAAAAAGGAAAATACATTAGTGAATTAATCTCTCATGCATATCTGATACTATTATTTACTTCTTTTTGTATTTTTATATCCACGAAGAACTGATTCGGATAAGCCCTATTCCGGCTTTCACCACCCAAAGATAATAAAAACTAATATGGTAAGAGATATTAGATGCGTCCTCCGTTCAAAGTATATAATTTTTGAAGTTAACAAATTGTTTTCGCTCTAATATTTAGTATTTACTGAGTTTCTGACCATCTTCATTCGACAGTACTTACGTATTTTGAGAAAATTCGATGACTGAAGGGCAATGTTAAACTTGGGCGTGATAATACATTGTCTTCCTTTTGAACAAATACAAAAAAAGAACATTGTTCCTTTTCTTAGATGGTTTAAATTTTAAATCGTTCCTCCAACTTTTACTTTCTTATTATTCCATAATGATTAAAAAGGACTTAATATTTAAGCTTTATGTAATACCAGAAAAATATGTGCAACATATAATAGTTGAATTAACTATTTGTGATGTATTTTCAAGAGTGAAATTTGTTGAATTATTTAGGCTTCAAGTTGAAGGGTAAATATTTTAATGAACAAGATACATCATACATGCATATATACATTTGAATATAAAATAGATGTGAACATGTTGATGAAATAAAAAGAAATAAAAAATTGCAAGTGGGCAAATGTTTTGAATGATAACACAACAAGCCAAGCTGTTTAATAAAAAGGAATGCAAGTTGCAACTTGTTTATCTCCACCTTCTTTTTTATGCTTCTTCCCAATTGCAAAAGTATAGTATTAAATTTTGAATATATAAAGAATAGAGAAGATGGGCAAGTTGCATGTCCTTTTACATCACGAGAGTCACGATATGTTTCGTTGGGGGTTCAAAGAATATACAATATTTTAAACTGATTTCATTTGTTTTATATTTTCAAGCGGGTTTGAAATTTTAAACCATACATTTCTTTCTATCCGCAAGATTCAAAAAGAAAATCCGGTTTTTTTTTGATGCTTTGCAATAACTATAAATCCATGTTTTAAGAATTATATCATGGTCGTATGTTGATTGGCAAATTTATCAATGGATACAAAAAAATAGAATTCAAACTATGTTCCTTTTTAAATAATAATAGCTTTGGGATTAGTTTGGATTTCGATCTTGAATCCAATATGATTACAATTTTTTTATATCGTAAATAGCATAAGTAAACACCAAAATGAATACGAAATAACCAAACAATGAAATCAAAACATTAAGAAAATAAGGTTTCGTACTTCCATTTACTCTTTTGCTCGTCAAATATCGACAATTATAGCATAGCTTTCTAATCATAAGATACATACATATGTGGCCATGAAATTTGTAAAAATAAAATCAGTGCTAACAAGTTGGCGGTGCAAGTGGGACTGGGTAGCTGAAATATTTTGCAAGTTGGGCAAAACACATCAATATGGTTTGCAAATTAAATTTATTTTCTTCGGACTGAAGAAAATAAAATTTATGCTTTTGAGATCCTTCACGCCACAGTTTCCTCTAGTTTGATTGGACCTCTGACCAAGTTCCCGATCGTTCGAGTGAAGGAAATTAAGTAACAAAATAAAAAAAAAACGATGCAAAATAAATTGAAATAGCTTACGTAACTCACTTTACAAAGAAGAGGGAACGAGCGATGTTTACAAAACGAGACATCAATACGAACGTATCGTCTTAACACACAATAGCACTTTATGTTGGGTTGAGGTGGGTTCATTAGCATGTGTACTTAATTCCTTTTTATATTGATAATAAACATTATTTAGAAGGTCGCAAGGAATGTATAAGATCTTTAACCAAATCATCAAAATAATTCGTGGCAGAAATACTTAAGATTAATCTACTTTTTTTTAAAGATTAATCTACTTTGCTGATATCAGTTTAGTCCTATCCATCTATATTTGAAGTGAGTTAGTGAGTTTATATAACTACTCAACATAAGTAAAACCATCTCTCTAATGTAGTTAATTATTTTTCCTAAAATAGAGAAATTATATGACAATTGTAAGATAAACTCAAAAATATATTTTAGAAATAACATTTCTATTTTTTTATCAAAAAATAGCATTTCTATTTATTTATCAAAATATTATAATTATTTTGAAAAAAGTGTTAAGAGTATATTTTTTCCATAATAACATTTGAAATTAAAAATAGTATGAGTAGAAGATGCTTAAAGATCCTTTATTTGCAGAACATTCATTACTATTTACTGTGAGTCAAATAGAACATAAAAAAATGACAGTGGTTCTAATGGGAAGAAGAGCGAGGATGTTTTTACCAAAAAATAGAAAGAGCGAGGATGTGAGGTGCTACTCATAGCTAGGCAAAAATAAAATGCATGCCGAGATCAATGTCTACGACGACCTAAGAACCATGAGCATAACTGGTCCAGACAGTGGTTCTAATGGGAAGAAGAGCGAGGATGTTTTTACCAAAAAAAAAAGAAAGAGCGAGGATGTGAGGTGCTACTCATAGCTAGGCAAAAATAAAATGCAGCCAAGATCAATGTCTACGACGACCTAAGAACCATGAGCATACCTAAGAACCATGAGCATAACTGGTCCAGATTTTGGTGGGAAAAATCAAAACCCAAGGACGGTATCCCTCCCTCTCTATGTCCAACTGGGCCTAGTCGAATTATGATTAGTGATCGCAAATCCATATATACACTTGACGTAACTTCTAGGCAACGAATAGTATGAATGTGGAAACGTCAACAACTTAACGTCACCTTTATGTATGATTTGACCATCTCGAACCATATTCTTGTACGATGATATAAAAAGAAAGCAAGTACAATCCTATCATTCAACTAAAATATGGATATGTGTGTTTGAACTATAAATATATGTAGATTCAGCTTCAAACATTTACTCCAGTAGTTTATGAGTTTATTGGAATATACGATAAGTAAATTTTTATTTCTATTATGGTAACTTAATAAAATTAGAATCCTACTTTGTGTATGATTCACAGACCAAACACACTGCAAAGTTAGAGCTCAAGCTCAAATCAACTTAGCCTTCAAAAGTATCATGGAAGTTAGGAAAGAATTCGTTCCCACTCTGTAATAATCTCGAAATTATTTATTTTTGCTGCAAGTGGGCATTGCTTGAGAAACTATCAACAAAAAAAATTAGAAGTGTACTAATTAGAAAAACATTCAGATATATATACAGCTACTAAAATTTGATTGGCCACCAAATTACAAATAAAAAAAAACTTCCGGAAGGCTGAAGTTAGAAGGCACGTTAGAGATAGACACATCAATATAACTGAAAACAAAACATCATAACAATAACAGCACAAAACTAATGGCAAAGCGACAACTGTTGATGATGGGAATTAGGGCGAGCTTTCACACTCTCGCCGCCGTGCTTGTGGCCGGAGTAATATTCACTGCCTTGTTTTTGTCCCGAAACGGTATGCCAAAGGAAAATCCTCAAAGCGAAGGTGTTTCGAATGTGAAAGAAGGTGAGGGCAGTGACAGAGAGTGTAATCTTTTCGAAGGGGAATGGGTATTTGATAACAAGTCAAACCCTATATACAGAGAAGAAGAGTGTAAGTTCATGTCTGATCAGCTGGCTTGTGGAAAGTTTGGGAGAAAAGATTCGAGTTACCAATACTGGCGGTGGCAACCTCACAAGTGTGATCTCCCCAGGTTAATTTTCTTCTTCATCTTTTTCACTTCACTCTTTACTTCTTTCTTTCTATGTGTTCTTTGTTTGTGGAAATTAGTATAGACATCTTTCATTATCTCGCTTGTAATACACCTCCAGACTCCAGAAGTAGTTATGTCTAGTAATCTAGGGAAAATAATTGACATAATTATACTAACATCCTTTTCTATTTATGTATCTCAGTTTGTACATAAACGGCTGGAATGGTTTCACTTAACTATTTGATTGAGATATTCGGTAGTATCAATGTATCATGTAAGCAACAAAAGCAAAACCTTTTGCGCCATAACTCTATTTCAGTCGATTGATAAGAATTAGCTAGAAAATAGAAAGAATATTTTCCCTACTTATTTGGTAACACTATTTGTAGTCCTCATGCAAAGCAATAAAAGAAAATAAATTTACAAGTTGTTGGGTCTAATTTGGGCCTTACTACTTTTCCTTTTTGGTCTCAAATCATCTGTCACGGCCATTAATTAGGTATAGAACAAAACTAAATCAATTTAAAATATAAAGATTACAATTTAAGACAGTTATGGTTGTTACCAAATTATCAATATTATCATCATTCAAAAAATTTAATGTATAGTATGAAACATGTCTTAATGTACGTAAAAAAGGTTTAATGGAACGAAGTTGCTGGAGCGGCTGAGAAATAAGAGGATGGTGTACGTAGGAGACTCCTTGAACAGAGGCCAATGGGTATCAATGGTGTGTATGGCTAGTTCTGTCATTACGAACCCAAAGATGATGTATTTTCACAGCAACGGCTCTAATCTCATAACTTTCAAATCCCTCGTAAGTCATCCAAAATATCTATACTCAACTAGAGTCTCTACTCTCTAGTATCTATATTTTCATAGATATACATGTACACGCGAATGCGCGATCGTCAAATAATCTGAATATTCTTTGTGAATATATAATCAGGAGTACAACGCGACAATAGATTTTTATTGGGCTCCCTTGATGGTGGAATCAAATTCGGACGATCCAACGAACCACAGGTTACCCGAACGGATAGTTCGGATCCAATCGATAGAGAAACATGCGAGGCATTGGACTGAATCTGATATCATTGTCTTAAACTCTTATTTGTGGTGGTTAAGGCCTCATATGAAGACATTGTAAGCTTCTTTATTTACTTTTAGTTGAAATCAATAAGATCTTTCTTTATATATTATCGCAATAGATGGGTAATATGTGAAATGAATAAATAAAAGGTGGGGGTCGTTTGAGAAGTTAGATGGAATATACAAAGAAGTGGAGATGGTGAGAATTTATGAAATGGCTTTGCAAACAATGGCTCAGTGGTTGGAAGTTCACGTTAACTCCAATCTTACCAAACTTTTCTTCATGTCCATGTCTCCCACCCATGAAAGGTACTCTCTCTTACTCTTTTCAATATACATAATAATGCATTTTTGTCGCTTTATTTCTTTCTCCTAGATTCGTATCTTCGTTCTTTACTCTCTTTTTATCAATATGTTATTCCTCCCAATGTACCCATTGATTTTTAGAGTGAGCGTGCAATTTTCTCTAGTTGAAATTTATTTGACAGATACAAATATATAATTATAAAGGCCCTTGTTTTTCACATGTGCTTTTCATTCACGTATCAAAATTCTGTGGTATGTTTTTTCTTAACAGAACATAATAACTTCTTGATCAAACCCTTTTAAAGAATTTTTAAGAATTAATAATAAAAGGAAAGAAAAAACCGTATTGGAAACAAACTAAGAAAATCTAAGCAAACAAGTAAGATTTAAAAATATTTGAAACAATTTGTTTTTAAATATGTATTTGAAACAAATTCAATCGGTCTTCAATTATTGATTTACATAGCTGAATATTCTATATTTTATCTATGATGGTCAATGATATTGTTGCATGACATGGTTAATGAGTATACTGCATGATGCATTTGCTCGGTAATGACAAACTGAGATTGTCATATTGGTATTACTATTTTGTCAACATTATTATACACTATTGTAATTAACAGAAATGCATCTATGCGCAGTGCCGAAGAATGGGGAGGAAAAACCAAACAAAATTGTTACGGAGAAACTAGTCTGATAGATAAAGAGGGATATCATGGAAAAGGGTCGGATCCAAAGATGATGATAGTCGTAGAAAATATACTTGACGCGCTAAAAAGGCGAGGACTGCATATGCAGATGATAAACATAACGCAATTATCGGAGTATAGAAAGGATGGACACCCTTCGATATACAGAAAACAATGGGAGCCATTGAAGGAAAGTCAAGTCTTGGATCCAAGTAGTTACTCAGATTGTATACACTGGTGTTTGCCTGGAGTTCCTGATGTATGGAATCAGCTCCTTTATGCTTACATTGTCGATGACCACCAGTCTACTTGAAAATTGTTCTTACACTATTTTTCTTGTTTCTTACCTTTATTCCACTTCAATTGTACAGCTGATTTACTTTACCTTCAATAAATGTTTTGCCATCTTTTCCACCTATATTTCTTAGTTTAATTAATGTTCTTTAATTACGATTTTATGTGTGATATTTTTGTCTCTCTATAGTCTGTTTAATTTAGTTAAAGCAGAATTATCTTAAACACAATTTCTAATAATTATGAGCATTAAACTATATTTTTGTTTCTTATGTCAAAGAAATGCCGAGAGTAGTTAAATTCTTATGATACCTTGTTTCTGTAATTGAGGGATGCGTTACCGGATATCTATTCGGGTTTGATTCATGTATATTTGATTTTCGACTTTTTGGGGTCAAATATTGTAGTTACATCCGCAATTTCTAAATTTTGGTTCAGATTCGGTTCGGATCTTTGCAGTTGGTTTGGATTCGGATAATACATTTAAATAATTTTTCAAATTTATTATATACTTTAAATTTCTTGAAAGTCTATAAACAAAATAATATATTGCATATAAATTTGAATAAAATATGTCAAAATACCTAAAATAAAAATTTAAATTGTTTTGGTTTGAATATTTAGATAGAGAATCAATATATTTTTCAATTGTTTTTGGTATTTTAAATATACTTAAGCAATTTTAGACATTTACTTTGATTATTTGTATAAGTTTTCAAGTATTTTAGACAACTTAAAGTATCTTGTATATTTTGGATGTTTTATAAATAAAATTAAAAAATAATTAATATATTCAGGTGTATAAATCTATTTGGGATACATTTGGATATCCAAAATACTTTGGTTAGGTTGGATTTGATTAATTTTTTAATACCAAAATTTTAAATCAGTTTAGATATTTAATCAATTTCATTTTCTAGTTTTTAGTATTTTTTCGGATCAGATTCGTTTGTATTTCTCAGATTCAATTTTTTTCCCAATCAAAATTGAAAGATTAATGTTCTGATTTTTTTGCATATAAGAACAAAAATTATTTGTTGCATTTTGCTTTGTTTTTTTATTTAACTTTTACATTTTAATTTAATTTAAGCTTTTAAACAAAATGCATTAATTGAAATCTGAAACATCAATCTTTCAAATACAGCCAAAATGTTAAAACATCATTCTTTTGAATACCGAAGGAAATATAATCTGATAAAGTAAATATTGAAGATATTCTCTTCTGGGTCTAAACAGTTTTTGGTTTTGGGCCTTAAAATAAATTTCAAAAAATTTGGATCATTATTCAGGGAAATACATAATTCTACATACGCTAGCTGAAAATTTGGGTATTTTTACTATGTTATATGTTAGACCATTTTTTAAACTCTGGTTTCTGCAAAGTGCGGAATATTGTAAGATATACTTGATTAAGATGCCTAAAATCATAGAACTATACGAATTAATTAGTAACTATGTTGAAACCTTGCAATGTGTTGTTTGTAATTTTAGTCATTATCATGTTACAACTTTGTTTAGTACCCTTTATGCTACGATTAATTATACTATTAGGATAGATTATTAGTCCACTATGTGGTTTATTAGGGTTGATAATTGATATATATGATCACTGAACAAACTTTCTGGCTCTTCTCGGTTCTTATGTAGATGTAAAGGACATAAAAATAGGGTTAATTCAACCACCTCTTTGAATTTAACCGGCTTATTGATTGAGTTTAACCATCTTTGTTTTTCTTTTGTCTGCAATCGCTATGTTAAATAATGGTTTTTTGCTCAAAAAAAATAATGGTTTTATTTCATACCCTAAAGAAAAATGTGCATGAAAAGCTGTGTGCATTAAATTCTGTGTCACGAAGTTGAAGGTGGAGTAACTGCAAAGTTGGCAGGAGAGAATCATAAAGCCGCCCTGAAGTGACGCTCCAATAATTGTTTTGATTTCTTCCCAGAATTTCCTCCACTATTTCTTAGTAGCTCGAAAACCTAAAATACGTTTAAATAAAAAAGCTTGTAATACTTAAAATTCAATCATCCTTCTTTTGGATTTTTCGAAGAAACTCGTTCTTCTTATTTCATTCATTGTTTTTTTTTTCTGACACATATAAAGTGGTGATAGACCCCCCACTGAACGAGGACTGTGTGGATGATGACCATTTTAACGAAAAGCTGATCAAATGGAGTTGAATTTGTCAGAATGAATGTCGCTGCAAATTTTCAGCCAATTATACTTCTGAATGTTTTTTTCTTTGCTAAAAATTGGTACTTTTGAATGTTTATTGGTTTCTTTTAATTGGAGGCTTCCCATTACTCGGATTCTATGAATGTTGATTCATATAAATTCTAAATAGTTTCATAGAAACAACAGTTGATGATAATACAAGTTGTATATCAAGTTTAATTAGTGTTAACTTCTTCCCTTTTCAACAAATTTGAGTTTTAACTTTATAATACAATATTTCACATAAAGATAATAGTGACTGTGAATAAATAGTATATGATTCTAGAGATGGCAGAAGATACAGACTATAGAATTCCATGCATATTAGTAGCAATATTAAATCCAACTTATATATTCGTTCTTCTTCATTTATTTATGTGATTTCAAAATCTTTTTAAACATTAATGTATCACGCTATTGATTTAGCGTTGTTGCCTATGACAATGACCTAACGAAAGCTTACCCAAATTAAATTGATGCTATGTCAGTTTGAATGTTCGTAAATTCTCAGCCAACAATAAAAATATATATACCAAATAGATAATTCTTGTGAGTGTTTTGTTTTTGTTTTCTTATATTTGGAAGTTCTCCAGCTACATAGAACACAAGCACCTTGCCCCGAAAAGGGACCCCTCATTTGATCCATTAATTTGATAGACTAATACACAAAATTTGGAAACTTCATATGAGTTTATTGCTCTATTTCTCCTTTTTTCTGTAGTGATTGTGTTTTTATAGCTGAAGTTGAATCAAAACCCGATCACTCTATATTATTTCTTTCTAGACTATTCAAGCTTATTAAAATACAACGAATGTTTACAGTTAAATTTATTTATTCTATTATACACTTTTTTAGTAACTACCAATAAGTAATGTTTAATTAATTCAAGTATTTTCAATTAACACTACAAGAAAACATGTGTATAACGAGAGAAATAATCCTCGGAATTCCGTCGGAATAACGGTATTTCGACGAAATACCGAAGAAAAAAGCCCTCGGAAAAAACTCCTCGGAATTTTGTATTTCTTCGGAATTTCCTCGGAAATTTCCGACGGAATTCCGAGGAACACATATACCGAGGAAGTTCCGAGGAAGACCGTTCGTCGGAAAGTTCGTCGGAATATATCGAGAAACAATCCGTCGGTATTTTCCGACGACTATACCGACAGAATGAATGATCGGAAGCTGAGGAATATTCCGAGGGAAATGTTCCTCGGAAAATTCCGAGGAAGCTTCCATCAAAATTTTCCGAGGAACATTTCCCTCGGAATTGGCCTTGGAATAAACCGAGGAACACTTCCCTCGGAATTTTCCGAGGAAAGTCGGCCTCGGAAAATTCTGATGGAAGCTTCCTCGGAATTTTGGATTTTTAAAAAAATAAAATAAAGATAAGAAATTCAAATTCGAAAATATAAAATTTAAATTTAGAAATTTAATTTCGAAAATATAAAATTAAAATTCAGAATCGTACAAATAAAAAAAAACATTCCAAGTTTTTGAAAAAAAAAACTACGGGTTTTGGGGGTTCGGGTTTTGGGTGTTCGGGTCTTGCAGGGTCGGGAACTCCACGTTCGGGTGCAACGTCCTCATCATGTCCATCATCTGCTGGTTCAGCCTCCTCTGTGCCTTGTAGCTCGCCTGTTGTGCCTCGAAGCTCGCCTGTTGTGCCTGGAAGCTCGCCTGTTGAGTCGCTCTCCAACGCAGATATGCGATTATCCTTGTCCTGCAATTGACCCATAAGTGCTTCGG
>OVBX01000405.1:0-43202 GCA_900406325.1 Erucastrum elatum
TTTTAAACCATAATATTAATCCATAAATTCTTTTTTTATAACACTTACTTTATTGATATCAACTAGATCGAACATAGTCGTTATGAAGTTCAGTAGTTATGAAAAAAGGAACAAATCTATGAAATTTAAAAATTACATCTTCTTCCATCCGTTGTTTCACAAACTTGTCAGCTACCTTGTTCCCTTCCCGTCGGACCCATTTGAATTTCATCTCACGGAATAACGATTTCCACCATATGATCTCTCGTTTCCAGTTGAAAGCATCAAAGTGTAGAGTGTCTCCATTTAGTATATCAACTGCTTTCTTACTATCAGACTCTATTATCACTTTTTGATAGCCCCGGCCCCATGCGTGTTGAATGGCCATCAAGATAGCTTGCATTTCTCCTTCGAGAGGATTATTAACTACTTTACCAATAGCTTGAACCCCACCTTGAAATGTCCCATGATGATCTCTGATAATCCATCCTGCTTTACTTCTCTCCACATTGTTATGGAAACTGCCATCCACGTTTATCTTTATCCAATCTTCTAGAGGACGTTTCCAAAATACTTCTCTATTCCAATCATAGTTATATGTGTTGTTGTGATGCTCTGTATCATTTCGCCGAGTTGTCTCATACCATTCCTTTGCATCCATTCGACTTTGTTGAAGTAGTACATTCCATGGGATCACTTTTTGTTGAAATGTTAATGTATTACGACTTTTCCATAGCCTCCAAAGTATCCATATTGTGAAGATGATGTAATCGTGATGATGTACAACATTTGATTCATTCCTCAATCTTCTCTTCCAGAGTTGCTGTAGAGCTATTAATGATTGTATTAGAGATTCCTGAAGCTCTCCAGACCATTTTCGCATAGGAACAGTCAAAGAGCAGATGTGCTTCATCTTCATCACCTTGACAACATCTTTTACAAGTTGCGTCTTGTAAAATGTGTCTCGTTTTCAGATTTGATCCCACAGGTAGCGAACGGGACATTGTTTTCCAGAGGAAGTGCTTAGCTTCGCAGGAGTTTTCAGCTTCCAAATCCGTTGTTTGATCTCAATGTTTCCAGGTATAGGTTGGAAAAGTATCTGATCTGGTGGATGAGAACTAACCCAGTAACCTGACTTGACTGAATATATACCATCTTCATTGTAATGCAATCCCATTAAATCTTGATGTGCTTTTGAGCTGAGTTTAATAGATAGTATTTTCTCTACATCTTCTGGAATGACTACTTCCCTCAACTTCTGTTCATCCCAATGGTTTCGGTCTTGTAGAAAGAATTCCTTGACCTTCACTCTTTCGGTTGGTTGAACTAAAAAGCGAGGTGGTCGTGGGGGGTGATCTGGTATCCAGGGATCATTCCACATATCTACTCTGTCTCCATTGCCAATTACATATCTCATTCCCTGTTTGATCAGGACTCTCCCAAATAATAGCGACTTCCATGCATAAGAAACTTTTTTTGGAAGTCGAGCATTCAGTATATCCCCATCCGGAAAATAACGAGCCCTGAGAGTTCTTGCCATCAAACAGTTTGGTGTTTGCATTATCCTCCATACTTGTTTTCCAAGTAAGGCTTGGTTAAAGCTTTGAAGATCACGAAAACCTAATCTTTCTTCTCTCTTGGGTATACTCATACGGTTCCAAGCAAACCAGTGTAGGCCTTTCTTCTCCCCTGATCCCCACCAAAATCTCGCTAGGATACCATTCAGTTCTTCACATATCTCCTTTGTTAGTCTAAAAACATTCATCGTATAGATGGGCATTGCCAATGCAATAACTTTAAGAAGAATCTCTTTACCTCCAGGAGAAAGAAATTGTTGATTCCACCCTTGAGTAACCTTCTTCACTTTGTCAATAATGTATCGAAACATCTCATTCTTCTTTCTACCAAATTGCTCTGGCAACCCCAAATACTTTCCCATTCCTCCATCATTATGAATGCCTAGTATGTGTCGCATATTTGTTTTTGTAGTCTCTGATACTCGTGATCCAAACGTTATAGATGACTTAGAGAGATTAACTGCTTGACATGATACTGACTCGTAAAGGTGAAGTATCTTTCTGAGTTTGTTGGCAGCTCGAACATTGGCCAGACCAAAGAAAAGAGAGTCATCAGCAAAAAGTAAGTGATTGACAGCAGGAGCTTGATTTGCTATCTTGATCCCACCAAGTGATCTATCTGCCATAGCTTTATTCATCAGGTGAGAGAGGACTTCTGCACAGAGAATAAAAAGATAGGGAGAAAGTGGGTCTCCTTGTCTTATGCCACGCTTAGGTATGATATGTCCTTCAGGGGATCCATTAATCAAGACAGAATATGTAACAGAGGATATACATGCCATTATCCAACTGATCCACTTTGTATCAAAGCCCATGTGTTTCATCGTTTCTTCCACAAATCTCCACTGTAGTCGATCATAAGCCTTAGTGATGTCAGTCTTGATGGCCATATATGATGTTGATTGTCGTTTCCTAGCTTTTAGACTGTGAAAAACTTCATGAGAAACTATAATATTATCAGTTATCATCCTCCCTGGGATGAAAGCCGCCTGGTTTTCACTGATCATACCACTAAGATGTTGCTTCAGCCTGTTCACTAGAATCTTGGAGATGATTTTATAAGCCACATTACATAAAGCAATGGGCCTAAATTCTGTCATTCCAGTTGGGAGATACACCTTGGGTATCAAGCATAGATTGGTGTGATTTAGCTGAGGGTCTAGAGTTCCGTCTTCAAAAAACTTCATAATCTCTGCAACTACTTCTGGCTTTATTTGCTCCCAGTATTGGTGGTAGAAGATGGCAGAAAAGCCATCCGGACCAGGTGCTCTGTGGGCTCCAATATCAAAAACAGCCTTATGAATTTCAGCCAGAGTAACAGGTCGAATCAAGTCTTCATTCATCTCAGCAGTAACACTCTTTTGAAAAGATCCAAAGACTTCAGCATAATGGCGAGTATTGTTTGAATTATTTCCAAATAGAGATTGGAAGTATTGTTGTGCTACAGAAGCAATCTCCTTTTGACCTTTGTGTACTACTCCATTATTATCTTGGATGGAGGTTAGTTTCAGTCTGCTTCTCTTCATCTTCGTTATGGAGTGAAAGTATTTAGTATTCTTGTCTCCAGCACGAAGCCACATCACTCTACTTCTCTGTTTTCAAAATATTTCTTCCTCTAAATATGCTTGATACAACTCTTCTTTCAAGCTGTTTATTTCAGGAGTGTTGACAACATGAGAACAAATAGCTCTGTCTAATCTCCCACGTAGAGATTGTATCCTTTCCTCAGCATTATGTTGATTATGTCTCTTCCACAAAGATATTTGATTTCTACACTGTCTTAATCTTTGAGCCAAAGGTTGTTGTAGTAGTTGTAGTTGCCCTGATCCTCTCCACCCTCTGTTTACGTAATCACTGAAACCTTCTCTGTGACACATTCTGCTATCAAATCTGAAGACTTTCCGAGGTTCTTCTTTCTCATGAGAAATAAACGTGACCAGAGGGCGATGGTCTGACTCTCCTATTTCCAGAAACTCTGTTTCAGAAGCTGGAAATTCATTAATCCATAGATCATTAGCCATCGTTCGATCTAGACAACACTGAACTTTGTGTGTATGTCTGGTTCCAACCCAGGAAAATCTATTCCCAATAGATTTGATATCCTATAGATTATTACTCCGGATCATGTTTCTGAAATCTTGAAAAGAGATTGCAGAGCGTTCTCTTCCACCAATTTTCTCATGATTTCCTAGTATCTCATTGAAATCACCCAATAACATCCAAGCTTCATTTCGTCTTCCTATACCAAGACGTTCTAAACGTTCCCACACCTGTGATCGTGAAACTTGATTTGGGTGACCATAAAAAAAAGAGAAGTAGAAAGAACTGCTTCCATTAATGATAATTTTACAATCGATGAGATTAGGAGATTGATTTAAAACTGAAAGTTGTACATGCTGATGCCAATAAATAACTAAACCACCACTAAGACCACAAGGAGGAACTGAAACATATTGCAGGAAACCTAACTGAGCACCCACATCTCGAATGTAGTTATCTTGTTGCTTTGTTTCTGACAGGCAGATGATGTCCGGGAGATACTTCCTATTGATATCCTTTAGGCGTCGAACTGTCGAGTCATTGCCTAGCCCTCGATAGTTCCAACAGGTTGCTCTCATGGTGGCAGTGGTGGTTCAGGGCCCACCGCGCCTCTCACTGTGCTGGGTTCTGTTGCTGTACCAGTTGCCACGTCTCCATTATCCTCTTGTATCTCTGCATCTGTGTTTGTCCTCTTTCTTCTCTTTTCCCCCGTCTTGCTTGATTCCCCCACGTTTGTAGTCCTCTTCAACATTAGTGCTTTGTTGTTGCTTGCATCCTCCAACCAGGCCTTCCTCTTCAGCATTTCCCGAGTCTCAGGATTACCAGTAAAGAGTGTTGTAGCATACATCTCCTCCATCACGAATTCCTCAGAGAACATGGAGGTTTTGGCTGAAGGGTTCCAAAATTCTTCATCATCTGTGTATGAAGATATAGCAGATTGTTCCTCAATGTCACGAACTTCCTCCATGTGAGTGCTTCCATCATTCTGCGCCTCTGCATCATTTGCCTCATCAGCTTGATCTGCTACATCATCATTGATTTCTTCAATACGGACTCCAACATTTCTGTGTGGGTGGTACTCAGGGCCTTGATCATCTCCTCCCTCATCATTATCATCATCTGGTCCTTCCTCAGGACCACAATTTTGAATAAGACAACGTCCAGAGTCGTGCGTGATCATCCCACAAACCTCACAGAAACCCCGGAGACGCTCGTACTGGAACTTCAGCAGGGTGTTGACTCCAAGAACAAATTGGAAGTTGCGTTGAAATTTGAGGGGTTGAGTGATGTCCCAGTTGAGTCTGAAACGTACAAACTCAAGGCGTCCACCCGCTTCCTCATTGTAGTCAACTTGGATGTATTAATCCATTCTCCTTGCGATATTGATGACCACCTCTCTTGTCATGTATTGGAAAGGTATTCCACGCACTTGCACCCAGAGGGGAATGAAATTGAGCAGAGCAAAATCCATCAACGGTGTCCACTTCTGGAGCGTGATCATTCGCTCAGCATACGGCCATGGGCCACGTCGAAGGATTGTATCCATAGCCTCCTCGCTTGGGAAAATGAATTGGAATCGTCTTCCTTCTATGATTCAGCCACGAACAATGCCTTCAAGTCCCCAGACTCTAGGCATAGTTGTGATGATGCCTCTCAGGTTTTGTTTTCTTGGAATCGTTGGACGTCCCACCAATATGAAACGGTTTTCTTCTTCTGCTCGCTGAACAACATCTGGTGGGAGAACAAATGGAGCATCATCACTGCCCAGATCAATGTCTTGCATCGCACGTCGAACATTCTCAGTCATGGTTAGTAGAAGAGAGAAAAATTGCAGGGTGATTAGAAGTGTTTCAATGTGTAAAGCAATCTCCCAAGGCCATTTATATATAACCTTGATTGCTTGCATTTTCACATAAAAATCACAATGGAAACGTGGTTCCCACGTGGATACACAAAGCGAAATGGAAGTACATCGTGTATAGAACTTTCAATCACTGGAATTAACCACTCTAACCACCAAGATCGTGGTGAGAAAGTACATAATCTGAGGCACGAAACAGATCGCCCAAAGAGTCGCCCATAACTGTTTTTTAACTGTCATGTCTTCTTTGCATTTTTTATTAATCCATAAATTCTAAACATGAAATCCTAAACCATAAATTATTCGAAAAATATTAAATTCTAAACTTTTAATCCTAAAATATAAACTATTTCGAATTTAGGATTTAGGGTTTAGTATTAGTGGTCATAATTTAGAGTTTCTGACTTAGGATTTTGTTTATGATTTAGGGTTTGGTTTAAATTTAACGGTTTAGGGTATATGATTAACCCAAGGATTCATGCTTTCCTTAAGAGTTTAGGATTTAAATTTTAGAAATTAGGGTTTAGGGTTTAGTATTTACCGACGGATTTATCAATATTATAAAAAAATATGTTTATAATTGCTACTATTTTTATTTAATTAAAAACATAATTTTAATTCATTAAATAGGTCAATTATTTAGTTTCATTTTTTAAAAGATATCAAATCTAAAATAACCTAAGTTTTGTTCCACAAAAAATAGTTCAGCACGAGGTTCTCTGCTATGTGGCAACCGTTTTAACAAGTTCATCATCTGGTTGAGTTTTTTGCATTGAGAAAAACTTGGGTTCACCCCTATGGTGAACCTTTAAATTCACCCACCAATCAAAAAATAGTATATTAAATGCAGTATTTTTCATAAAAGGAAACAAAATATTCTGAATTTAATTTTTAAAATAAATAGGTAAAAATAAATAAAAATATTAGTAGCTGTAAAAAAATATTTTTTTCTAAAAACTGTTAATGCTGTCCATTCTAAACCCTAAATCATAAACACTAAATCTAAACCCCAAACACTAAACCCTAAATTTTTAGGAAAATCTTAAACCCTTATGTAAATCATAAATCTTTATGTAAATCATAAATACTAAACTCTAAAATTCATAACCCTAAATACTAAATCCTAAACCTTTGGATAAACCCTAAATTATTGGATAAATCATAAATTTTTGGGTAAACCCTAAACCCAAAAGATTTTATTCAATGGTTTAAAATTTGCCCAAAGGTTAAAGATCTATCCAAGGGTTTCATATTTACCCAATGGTTTAGGGTTTAGGATTTAGGGTTTAGAGTTTAGTGTTTAGAGTTTATCTAAAGATTTATGATTTACACATGAGTTTAGGGTTTATCTAAGAGTTTAGGGTTCAGTGTTTAGGGTTTAGGTTTAGTGTTTATGATTTAGGGTTTAGGGTTTAGTGTGTACGTTAACAACTTTTAAAAAAAAAATTTTTTTTACAGCTACTAATATATTTATTTATTTTTAATCTATTTATTTTAAGAAATAAATTCGAAATATTTTGTTTCCTTTTATGAAAAAAGACTACATTTAATATGCTAATTTTTGATTGGAGGGTGAATTTAAAGGTTCACCTCAGGGGTGAACCCAAGTCTTTCTTTTTTGCATTTGATGCATAGTTTCCCCGGTTTAAAAACTAGGTGACAGTAAAACCGGTCAACCACAAGCACACAAAAGAAGAAAACATTTATAACTCTTTACTAAACTTAAAAATTGTGATTACTACCGATCCTACAATCAATGAAGATTATTTAATATGAACCCAAGAAAAATAAAGTTTGTGATATTTTTACAAAAAGTGGTAATTCTAGAAAACAAAACAGAAACAGTAGTAAATATTTCAGAATATATCTATTAATAATAGGAATTCTGATTAATTCCATAGGAATTCTGATTAATTCCAAAGAGTGTGTGTTTTTATAGCTATCTCAAATTTTGTGAAAAGTTGTGATTGTTCGTCAAAGGTATCTTCATATAAAAAGTTGTCTCTTCTTTATGAAAAAATGCGATTACTTAAAAGGTTGTGTCTCTTCTTTAATAAAAGTTGCAACTATTTAAATTGAAAATATGTGATTTTTCGAAGATAGCTTTTCAAAATATATAAATAGTCTATGTTTATTCTTTTTTAAAAGTAAAATTTTCACTAATCTAATTGATATTGAAATGGAGAAAAAATAGTTCTATGAAGTTACTTGGTTACAAATTTTTAGAAGATGTTCAAATGAAACGTCGTGATAAAAGACACAACATTTTAACATAAATGAAATTCACAACATTTGGAATTAATCAGGATTGCCATTAATTATTTTTAAAGGTTGCTTGTTCAAAAGACACAACATTTTAACATAAGTGAAATTCACAACCTTTCAAAATAATTACAAATAATTACTTTAAAAGTTGCGTATTTGTTATCTACTAATAACTACTTATGTTGAAAGAATACGATCTTTTGATTTGAAAAGTTATGATTGTTCATATAAGTATCATTCCATAATGATAGTTGTTAAATAGAAAAATGTGACTATTCAGACAATTTTTTGAACTATAAATAGCCTATGTTTATGCTATCTCAAATTATAATTTCACTAATCAAATAAAATGACGAAGAAAAAAAGTTCTATGCAATCAGTTAGTTACAAGTTTTTAGAATATATTCAAATGAAGTGCTGTCAACAAAAAATAGTAGGAAGTTGTGTCTTTTCTAAAAGTGAAAAATTGTGACTATTATAAGTATTTTTCTAAATAACTACATTTAAATTTAAAGACATGACTCTTTAAATTGAAAATACGTGAATGTTCAAATAGATTTTCAAAATCTATAAATAGTCTACGTCCATGCATTTGTCAAAGTAAATTTTTCACTAACCTTACTAAAAATAATAAAATAGGAAAATCTTTGTGATTGCATTTTCTATATAATTATTTACACATCTTTTCATTTTCAGTGTAACTTACTTGTTACATCTGTTAAAAACTTAAAATTATAGACAAACATTTATATACATATACAGTTGAGAGTTATATTGCGGATTGACAAACATTTGATGATTTGACCCGTATATTTTTGAGATTATAGATAAAATTGCCAAAAAATCACATTGATAATTTTTTACAAAAAACCCTAAAATATAAAATATTTTATTTTATAAAATGAGTTTCTGTGCAATATCGCACGGATTCGTTACTTAGTTTTAACAATATATAGACAAATCTATTAATACATCTTGATCACTGACATGATACAGAGTTAATATCTAGATCTGCAAATATTTTTTGCTTTCTTTCTTTGATCAACAGTACAATGTATCTAAAGAAATTTATGCCATTTGTCAACAAAAATTAAATATTTTCTGGGAAAGAAACAAAAAAAAAATTGTAAAAGATTAAAGAAAAAGAAAAAGGCAACTAGCCGTTGGGATATGTTTAATTCATTCAAGTGACACCGTCTTCACCCAGTCAGACGCTCTCTTTATAACCTCCTCGGTGACTCTTCCATCGATCCTCCTCTCTCACTCACTCATCGTCGAAAGAAGGGAAGAAAGAAGAACGATCTTTGTTTTCTCCCTCTTCTCTCTTTCTCTTACTTTCGAGCTTTGTGATGGCTGCCGTTAATGGGTACCAAGGGAACACTCCTGCCGCAGATCCTCCGGCGTCGAACGGATCAAAACAATCTGCGCCTCCGACTAAGACCGTTGACAGCCAATCTGTTCTCAAAAGGTATCTCCTTTGCATCTCTCCATCTCGCTACAACATAAAGAAACCGCCTTTAATCTTTTTTGTCAATCAGATTCGTTTGCCTGTGATTCATGGTTTCGTATGGTTTTGTTAGTACTCATAGAAATTAACGGAGACTTCTCTTAATATCTTTGCACACAAACTGTTTGTTAGAATGTTTCTTGTGTCAATGTGGCTTCCATCTACTCTACATACTGCTCAAAGCTTTGATTTTTATCTTACCCAGATTCCTAATCAAGATTTTGTCTTCACTTGAATGCAGGTTGCAATCTGAACTAATGGGGTTGATGGTAAGTTATCATTGCTTGTGAATAAGCAAATCTTGAACCAGTTTTTGTTCTTGTTGGTTAAGAAGATGCTCATGTATGGTCTTTTCCAGATGGGTGGTGACCCGGGAATATCTGCTTTCCCAGAGGAAGACAACATCTTCTGTTGGAAAGGGACAATAACAGGAAGCAAAGACACTGTCTTTGAAGGAACTGAGTACAGACTCTCCCTCTCTTTCTCCAACGACTACCCTTTCAAACCTCCAAAGATCAAGTTCCAGACTACTTGCTTCCACCCCAATGTCGATCTCTACGGCAATATCTGCTTGGACATTCTTCAGGTAATATATATATATATATTTATACTTGTGTCCTGTGTGCTACACAGAATCAGAGAAACTTAATTCGTTTTCAAATTATCTAATTGGGCAGGATAAATGGTCGTCTGCTTACGATGTGAGGACAATACTACTATCGATTCAGAGCCTTCTGGGAGGTAACTTATTGTGCATATAACCTTTGGTTCTCGTGTAAGCCCTTTGGCTGATTAATCAAATATCTGAGTGTCTGTGTATTGTATTGTCTTTGCGTTGGTCAGAACCGAACATCAGCTCACCATTGAACACTCAAGCAGCTCAGCTCTGGAGCAACCAAGAAGGTAAACAACAAATACTATATGCAGACACTGACTTCATCTTCTGCTCCGTTATGAGTTTCTTATGTCTATTTGGTGTGCTTGTGCAGAGTATAGGAAGATGGTTGAGAAGCTTTACAAGGCTCCCAGTGCATGATTTCTTCAAGCTGCTCTGTTTCATAAAGTCTCGCTTGATTTTCCATAAGAAAGAATATGTATTATCCATTTGCTTTCTTTGTTTTATGATCATCAACAGTTTTATGTGTAACCTTTACTACCTTCATTATCACATAATATGATTTTCCATAAGAAAAGAGTGTGTTTGTTTATTCATGTGCTTTCTTTGTTTCTGATCATCAATAGTATATATGTAGCCTTATGCTTTGACCTGAGCCAAATAATGTCATGATGTGAAACGAGTGTGTTTGTTTGTTCATTTGCTTTCTTTGCTTCTGATCATCAATAGTATATATGTAACCTTATGATTTGACCTGAGCCAAATAATGTCATTATGTGAAACGAGTGAGTTTATTCAGTAATCAAATCAGTAAGAAAGAGAGATATATTCTTATACATTTTAAAGAGATGGCTCTCCAAGCCTCCCAGAGCATGATTACACTAAGCTGTTCTGATCTCACAAAATGACTTAAAGGAACACATGGAGAGCGAGTTTTCAGAGACTGATCAGAAAGGAGACGGGTTTCTTATTCATACTCATACATAATGTGAAAGAGTAAGTTTTCCTTACATTAATCAGAAAGACAGATATGTTCTTGTTCATTTGAAAAATAAACACACTCAAATCCAATATACAAACATTTTATTGTTGAATCAAGGAGAAAGAAGACTCGTAAAAGCTGGTGATAGAGTGAAAGCTTCTTCAAGCTTTGAGTAATCCACCAAGTTAAGAAAGGCCACGAACTTTTCCAGTGACAGTGTCAATGTCAATCTCATAGAAGCAAGGTCTTGTCGGAAGTCCAGGCATTGTGCTCATTGTACCCACCAATGGGTATATGAATCCAGCACCAATGCTTCCTCTTACGTCCCTTATCGGCAACACAAACCCTGTAGGTGCTCCTTTCTTCGACGCATCGTGCGAGAATGAGTATTGCGTCTTAGACATGCATATAGGAAGGTTGGAGAAGCCTTGTTGAGTGTACATCTCAATCTGCTTCTCAGCCTGCATTCACATTTCACAAGTCAGCAATATAAAGTTCCAAACGAGGAAAGAACAGATTCTTTTTTACCTGGTCTGAGTATTCAACACCACTGGCTCCATACGACTTGGCTATAGCCTCAATCTTGTCTTTGATGCTGATCTCCAATGGGTAGAGAAACCTAAGTGGCTGAGTAATGTTCTGACAAGCTTTCTCAACAGCAATACCAAGATCAACCTGCAACAAGACAATTCATCTTTCAATGTGGTTGAGACTGCAAAAAAGAAACTGTTAAAGTTTAGAAAGAGAGATTTTACCGCTCCTTTACCACCATGAGCATGATGGGAACAAATCACAGCATCAAAAGCACCAGCATCCATCGAAAACTTCCTTACAGCATTCAGCTCTGCTTCGGTATCCGTTGAGAACATGTTCACAGCAACAACAACATTCACACCGTACGATTTAGTGTTCGAAATATGCTTCGCTAGATTCACACATCCAGCTTCAACCAAGGAAACGTTCTCGCTCACGTAGGCGCGGTCAAGAGGCCTCCCGGCAACAACATCAGGCCCACCACCATGCATCTTCAAGGCCCTAACGGTCGCCACAACGATCGCACACTGAGGCTTTAACCCGCTGTAACGGCACTTAATGTTCATGAACTTCTCCGTTCCAATGTCAGAACCAAACCCAGCTTCCGTCACCACGAACCCGCCAGGTCCCACCAGCTTCAACGCGATCTTATCAGCAACTATAGACGAGTTCCCGTGCGCTATGTTAGCAAAAGGACCGGCGTGAACTAACACAGGCGTTCCTTCGAGCGTCTGCATGAGCGTGGGGTGAATAGCGTCTTTCATCAGAACAGTCAAGGCTCCTCCAACACCGAGATCATCAGCTGTAATCGGTTCCCCGGCCTTGCTGTTACCAATCACCATCTTCCCAAGCCTCTCTCTCATATCACCAAGAGAGGTCGTCAAAGCCAACACAGCCATAATCTCACTAGCCACAGAGATATCAAACCCTGTCTCTCTAGTCATCCCTTTCTCCTCGGGCCCTTGTCCAACAGTGATCTTCCTCAAGAACCGGTCATTCACATCCATCACCCTCCTCCAAGTAATAGAATCAGGATCAATATCAAGCCTCGCAAACTTCCTAACCTCCTCGGGTGTAAGCTCCTCGGGACTGGTCTTGGAGATCCCAAGCTTAGTCAAACGCCTAAACATAATGTCACTGAAGCTACGCTTCCCTTCTTTGTTCACAGGACAGAGCCTGTTGAAAAGAGCCTTATCTGACTGAGAGGCTTCGTGGAAGATCCGAGTGTCGATGGCAGCAGCTAAGAGATTGTTGGAAGCAGTGATGGCGTGGATGTCTCCAGTGAGATGAAGATTGAACTCATCCATGGGAATGACCTGACTGTACCCACCACCAGCTGCACCTCCTTTGATTCCAAAGGTGGGGCCTTGTGAGGGTTGGCGAAGACAAGTAACAACTTTCTTGTCTAGGTAAGCGCCTAGGGCTTGGCAGAGTCCTACAGTGGTGGTGGACTTGCCTTCTCCAAGAGGAGTTGGAGTAATCCCTCCGACAACTGCATAGTATCCGTCTTCTCTATCTTTAAGCTCATCAAACGCAGACAACAGAACCTAAGATAGTTAACAGTGATCATCAGTTTATTAAATCAGAACTTTGAACGCAAAAACATGATCAAAACCAGTTTTTTCGAGCAAGTTAAAGACAAAACAGAGTTCGGTCGGATCCTTGTTTTTCAATTGAATCTAAGACATATCACAACACATATAGAGAGTTAGATTCATGAATAGTTCAAAAGGGAGGGAAGAAAGGGAAGACCTTTGCTTTGTATTTGCCATAGAGATCGTAGTGAAGAGGGCTGAGATTGAGATCTTTAGCAATCTCGGCGATGTGGAGAGGCTCGACGGAGTTGGCTATGTCGATGTCGGCGGGAACTGGGGAAACGACCTGAAGCTTTCTCGAAGATGAACTCATCTTTGTTCTCTCGCTGTGCTGTGCTCTCTAAGACTGATGATAGAGAGAAAAGTCTTCCTTGCTATTGGGATTGGTGTGCGATGAGATGATAAAATGGAGGATGACTACGAGATGATGTTTGGTTTCGTCCTTTTCGGCTTTTAATAATTCAAAAATATTATTATAATAATAATTGATGGTGGTTAATTGACGGTTTCGTCCTTGATAATCTATTGGCTACCATTTGTTGATTTTTCTTTCTTTTGCAGATAAAGAGATCAAGCACTACTAGTTATTACACAGACTTGGATGAGTGATTGAATTCAAGTTTGTTTGTTGGAATGATCTAGTGAGCCCTCACATTGGACTGCTTATTGTATTCTTGGTCTCTTAGATCAGCTCTGCCTAGTTGATGGGAGATAGCCTAGCCGGTATAGTTTGAATCTTCAAGCATAAATAGAGGAGCTTTTTCCATTTTGAGAGAAGTATAATAGTGGATGGTAAAAGATAAGATATTTGGGGATATGGTCGTTTGTAATTGAAATTGGTTAATTATAGTTTTGAATTCAACATTGTAGGATGGTATATTTGAATCAATCTATGAGATCATTAAATACTCTGTTCCACAAAGATAATATTTTTCATTGTTCATACATACTAAGAAAATACATTAAATCTCTATTATACGTAACATGAATTATTTTTTATCATCAATTTTCATTAAATTTAAACTAATAGTAGTTCAATAAACTCAATTATTTTAAATAATAGTTTTCTTAGAAAATATAAAAATTCTGTTTTTGATAAACATTTTTTGCCAAAACTTTTATTTTACAGAAAGGATGGAGTATTCGATTGTCGGTCCATTTTTTTTTGTCGGTCCATTCTTTTAATAGCTAAACATTTGTTCCAAAGCTTTTGTATTCTTTTACTTTTTACGTTTCTTTGATCTCGATTATAAAATGTTGTAAAAAAGATTGTAAACTAATAAGAAAAACAAAAGAAAACAAAACATTTGCTTTAAATTAGTTTTTGTACGCATTTTTAGTTTAGAGATCCTTAGTAATTTTGAGATTGCTCTCTTAATACAACCTGTGTGTTTCGTGCACTTGTGATATTGGTTAGAGGCTTTTAGTTAGAAAGCTTAATCGCTCTATTGGATCTTCACTCGTTAGAAAAGTGAAGATAGATGTGCGATGTGCATTACATGCCCGCAACACCATCATGAATCTAGACAAAGGGAAAGGTCAAAGGTCCACCACATTGCCATTCAGCCACCAACCATGCAACCCATATCATTGACCAAAACCTTTGAGGAGTTTTCTTAACTCATCAAATGTGAAGAGATTTAATAAAAGAGAGAACTCTTATGACAAAGAATTGCCAGATTTAAAATTAGAGTTTGACAAATTTTCTAACTTTCACTCTAAATGTTTGGTCACGTC
This sequence comes from Erucastrum elatum, assembly GCA_900406325.1. NCBI lineage: Eukaryota > Viridiplantae > Streptophyta > Magnoliopsida > Brassicales > Brassicaceae > Erucastrum > Erucastrum elatum. The sequence goes on from OVBX01000405.1 coordinate 14,694, forward strand.
TTTTCTCCTGTAAACTCGTTGATTCTAAGTTTGTTAGCTGCTGGTTACGATTTGTGGTCTCCTACAGATCAAAAGAATAGATAGAAGTGAAATTTCCATTTATCATCATCACCTTTTATAACGACTTTTAAAAAGGTGCCATTACCTATTTTCCATAAAGATGATAAGAGTAGAAGCAACAAAAAATTATATAATACATTCCTAAGCATTTACACAGAAGCTATGTTATATGCGTCTATATAACAATAAATAATTAACAAACAAATATTGAATAAATACATTTACGCACACATAGACGCAGAAACCAATTCTATAAACATTAATACGAACGATGATGATGATTCATCATGACTGCAAAGAGGCAACGAGAAGAGCAGAGCCAATGCTAGAACCATCTTCCATGGCTTTAACGACCACGTATTGACTCACTTCTTCTCCTAAAATCTCAAGCAGAGCTTCCTCCATGTATTCTCTAAACATGGTGTAGTTCATGTACAAACCTCCTTCTACTGCAACCACTGTTCTCTTCTGCATTTGGGTTTCGCTTCTGCTTCTCCCGCTCGTGATCCCACCGCTCCCATCTCTGCCTATCTTCTTCAAGATCCCTGCAATCCCCGCTGCTGCTAGCCTCCCTGCTCTTCGTGTCACCACGTCGCATACTTTCACCACCAGTTTTCTCACCTTCAATGGTACTTCTGAGACCTGTTTGTTTATTTCACATGCAAGTAAGCTTCCTCAAGTTCCATAACAAAGTTCAATGATAGTGAGATTATATAATACCCCCAAGTCTTTCAAGATTCTTGCTACTTCCTGCAACTCAGGTGTGTCATCTTCATGCATGGCTGAGACTGAGTTTGTTCTGAGAGATTAAGGTTATAGTCAAATAACACATTACTAATTAGATAGTTAGAAGATACATGATGCGAGATCAAGCATCATATTGTTAGACAACAATCGAAAGTATAGCAAGAGATATAGAGGAAATGTACCTTAGAACGTAAGGCTCAGATAACAAAGAAGAGGAGGGTCCAAAGATATCAGATTCTTGTGACATGCGAAGAATAACTCTTCGAACAATGTCACCCAGATACATTCCTGATATCATCTTCTCAAATCCCTATATAAAAAAGGATCTTAGCCCCCTAGTAATATAGCTCATGATGCAATACCAGATAGAAGAACAAAGGAAGTTAAGCAAAGATTACCATATCATTTGAATTTGAACTCTCAGCATCCAAGTCAATGTCATATGAAGTCCTTGGCAAGTGTGAAGACCAAAAATTTCCCCACTCCATATTGACTACCTGAAACATAAGAACAAATGAATCTTGTTACTTTTTTCCCCTGGGATCTAAAGTATGATTAACCGGTTTATTAGAAGAGTCCAATGAATTGATTTTAGTACCATGCTTCCAGAAGTTGTAAGCAGACCCTGAGACTTGATAATGGCATCAGTTCGTTCCAAGTAACATGCATTACTACCTGTTCCAAATACAACCGCGACAACTGTATCTGGATCATGATAATATCCAAGTGACAAGGCTCCCACAGTATCATTCACCTGCTCAGATATACAGAAGAAAATCCATTCAGAACTACGAATCGTTTCATGAGATTTTTTCTTACAGTTCAGCTAAGGCTTCAAAATGCTGTAAAAAAAGTAGAATGAAAAGGAGAAAGACAGAGAGCCCTTACAAGAACTGCAACATGCATATCAAGGCCTCTTCTGTTCAACGCTACTTGTAGACATTCAGCTATGTCTTTCCCAACCTGTAACAATAAGGATTTGCATGTTAATTAATAAATTTGACTCTGCAAAATGTTACAACTCCCACAAATCGATTACAATGTCACCAAAAACAATAACAAAGCTAATGGTTAAGGTCAAGGTCATCTACCCTGGTTAAGCCAAGAGTGCTTTCAGGAAATTATATAACGTGATAATTAATATGTTCATCAAGTAAGTGCTAATGACTAAGAAACAGTAGCTGAAAACCAAGCGCCATGAGTTGCAGAGCATCTAAGAAGTAATGCAAGTATCATTTTCACTAACCATTTCACTAATCTCAAAACCTTTGGTCCATTTGATTAGAACTCCTGAAGATATAGAACTATGCTTGACAGGGAACGAAAACGTAAATGCAAGTTCCCTTTTGACACCTTGCGAATTAGATCCGTTTCCTTCTTTTTCGATGAATCTTTCCAAGGAAAAGGCGAGAAAGTTAAAAAGAATCTGCAATCATGTGATAAAAAAAAATGAAAAAAGTTTAAGCGATTTGCACTATATATAACAAGCAAGGACTGGTGAGAAATGAAAAAAAAGATGTGAACAAGTCACCTCGCTGGTGCTATTCATCAAATGTGAAGGTATGGGATGTCGTTCAACATCTTGAACATCTAGATATGACCTTTCGCCACCCAGATGGACCCTTAAAATCCTAAAATAAGAGCCTCCAAGGTGAAGCGCATAATAAGTTCCTTTCTCCGTCCTGAAATGAAAAGCAGTCAGTGCATATCCTACACACCAATGCTACGTTTGATGTAGTGAATATAGGAATAAACAAAGCATGTTGTAGCCTAACCAAGTAAAGATCATACACTTAGCAATAAATCATCTCCCCAAGTGCAGTTAGTGACTTTTATCAGATTCAAATGAAGATATGATAAATTGTGAGATCCTCGTAAATGAATTGCTTANCTTATGATGATTATTAAGAAAAAAAAAGAGTTGAATGCAACACTAAAGAGAGAATCCAGTGGCTACAATACGAAGAACTAGTACATTTTGGAACAGTAGAATATAGTGGATAGGAACAAGATACCAAAGTAAAGGCTGAGAAATAAAAAGGATAACTCCTTCAAGCTTCTATAGTAGATGTTAACTTCTTATACAAATAATTAAAAAAAAAGTGAGAACAGAATCAAAGAATCTGTGCCTGCTAAAAGATGGTACCCACTGACACTTGTTTAATTCTTTAGAACAAAATCGAGAGACACCAGGACAAAGAATGAGCTCATTACTCAGAGATTCTAGAGCTAAGACATTGTACTTTATGAATCAATCAACAGAGCATTCCACTTCACTAATATCCATCAAAATCAAGGGATTACTACAATAAAGAGGAAGCTTACCCTTTGGGCAAATCATGGACGAAAGTGAGGAGCATTTTAAGCTTGGAACCACCTTCAGAAGCCAAACCAGCGTGCATCTCCACGGCCATAGCATCCACCACTTGCCTCAACCTCCCCACGGTAGTATCACAACCCTCCTCCAGCTCCTTCAGAATCTCCACCACGGTCCTCCACTTCCTCCGACTCTTCACTCTCCTCCTCACCATCACCGCCGCCACGGAACAAGCCGCCACAACCGCAGCCGCCGCAAACGCAACCGCCACCTTCCCCATCACAACACCACAACCCAACAGAACACAATTTTTTTTTGTCTCTCGTCTTACAAACTAAGAGAGGGTTTACCTATGAGTTGAGAAGTGAGTAACACCGATCAGACAAAAGGAAACGACTCCGTTTCGACATCATCAACGATTTTTTTTATGTTCTTAAGAGACTTCTATTACCGCCTTTCCTAGCAGACAAAACCGCCCTTTCTCGCTCAGCTGTTAATTATTCTTCTACCCCCGTTAGACTAACTGCCACGATTCGTCGGTCGTTTAACTTCGGCGATGTTTGAAACGATTCAAACTCGAGTTTTCTTGCCGGAGGTGATTCTGTCGATTAATTTGGAGAGAGAGAGAGGGGGCTGGAAAGCAAAGTGATGAATATATATATACACACATATATGTATGTGTATACGCGTAATTACATTATACCCTCTCTCGTCTTTTTGGATGTCGACTCGACGGTTTCGTTTTTTTGTTTGTCGAATTAAATTTCCATTTTTGTAGCAAAAATTTAGGAGTTATATAATGTTCTTATTTTCGTGTGGTAACCAAAAGTGAACAGACATAGGAAAAATATACGTTTCCTAACAGAAAATGAAATTATTGATTTTGTTCTTGTATATTTTTTTTACTTAGAGATAGGTGCGAAACAAATATCAGAGATTTAAAAAAAATGTTGTAATCGTTTGGATCAATGTTCGAATATCCAATAAAATTTATATTTCTAATCAGATATTAATAGGATCTGTATAAATAAAATTAAAATTAGTATCAAACAATAACATTTTATAATACAATAAAACTATTTTTATTTTAAAAGTATTAACTAAATAATATTGCATCTTAAAAAAAAAACACAACAAAAAATCAAAAACTGTATCTTTTTAACAATTACAATGTAAAAGTTTTATATTTTAGATTTAATTATTTTTTTACGATACTAAATAGTAAAAATGTTTGTTATTCCATATAGTGACATTTTTTTCAGATACAAACAAAATGATAACAAAATCAAACTCTAACATCTAACAATATCTTAATAGCAAAAATACATTTGTAAGATTATTTCGAATGATTTGCTCAATTTTTTACTTTAAAACAGAGTAAATCTATAATAGATTTAGTGTTTACTCTATTTTTTTATTTTAAAATAGAATGAATTTATAATAAAGTTAGTGTTTGCTGAAATGATACTCTGTTTTAGAATAGAAAATAAATTGATGAATAAAAAAATAACTTAATATATATTTGGTTAACCATATTTTTCACTCTATTATAGAGTATATAATGAAAATACAATACCATTGAGGTATTTTTATTTTAAATTCTATTTTAAAGTGAAAAATAAAATGAAATTGGAGATGCCCATTATATATAGCTATACTTTCTTATTTTGTTTTTGAATCAGTGATTAGTTATTAGCACTAGTTTTTAGTTTCTAAATAATATTGCATCTGAAAAAAACAAAACAAAAATATCAAAAACTCTACCTCTCTATATATCTTTTAACAGTTACAATGTAATTTTGTTTATATTTTATATCAATTTAATTTTTAACGATACTAAATAGTAATAATGTTTGTTATTCCATATAGTGACGAGTTTTTGTTTTCAGATACAAACAAAATGATAACAAAATCAAACTCTGACATCTAACAATATCTTAATAGCAAAAATATGATGGTGGATAAGTTCGTAAGATTATTTCTAATAATTTCTTATATTTTTTATTTTAAAATAGAGTGAATCTATAATATAGTTAGTGTTTGCTTTATTATTTTTTAAAATAAAGTGAATCTATACTAGAGTTAGTGTTTGCTCTAATGTTATTCTATTTTAAAGTAAAAAATATAGCGATAAACAAAAAAATAACTTATTTTATATTTAGAGTAAATATATTTTTCACTCTATTATAGAGTGGAAAATACAATACACTTTTTATTCTAAATTTATTTTAAAATAAAAAGTAAAGTGGAATTGGAATGTCATGTCCTTATATATAGCTTTACTTTCTTATTTTGTTTTTGAATCAGTGATTAGTTATTACTTATTAGCATTAGATTTTAGTTTCTGAAAATAAAATAACAAAATCAGGAAAAACAAAATCAAACTTCACGATCACCTCTATTCTCAAGAGTCTTCTTACTCCTACTTTTAATGGCACTTTACGGTGAGTTACAAATAGGGAAAATATCAAACGTAACTACTTGCATTTAAACCCTCTCCTCATTTTTAAAAATAAGATCAAAAGGTAAAGAGAGTAGTGACGCCCGTTTGACCTTTGACCGGTCGATTTAATAAGACTCGCCTTTGAATATTATTTCAACGGCGTGCTACTTTTTGCTGCCGTTGGGAATTGCTCATGATCAACTAATACAGTTCTAATCTAACCGTCAAATAATTAATTAGCAAATAATAATCTATCCGCCTTTTGAACAAAGATTATTGATAATGACTCGTGGTCGAATCTAGTCCAATAACCAGCCAGTAACGTAAAGGGGCTTAATTGTAGTTTTCCCCTTTTCTTTTCCTTTTTTTGTAGCATTAGCCAACTTGGCAATTTTATGTGATTTTTCCATTGGCACTATTATTTTGTGGCAGCCATCCATTATTGTACGCAATTTCGTAGTTGTTGATTTAAATTAGCTAGTTAATTCATATAGCAGGTTGATCATTGTTTGTAAACTAATCGGTGGAAGCATTGATAGCGTTTTTAGAAAATGATGAGCAACCCCAAACCTAAAAGTAAAATAAATTAATTGGTCTCTTATAAGTTTACAAAATACATTAAATTAAAAACATTTGCTCTAACCATTATCGTAAATAGCAACGATATATTTTCAAACATTGAGAACGTAAAACATCAATATATTACAATTCTTCTTTTTCATTTAGTCCAAACGACATTTATTTATAATGAAAACAACAGTCACAATTTTCATTTAAGCATTCATTATTAACCAGAGTTTAGTTATTTTAGCTATTTTTAGTTTGAAATTCTGCGAGAGTAAAAACGGTCTGTACAAAAACAACAATACACTATAGACTAAACTAAAGAAAGTATTGATAGTATATCGAGTGTCCTTTTGGTTTGGTGTATGAATGTGGAGAACAGCCGCACAAAAGCTGGCAATTTAAAATTTACATTTACAGTTTTCTTCATCAACTTTTTTTGCCTGGAGAAATATTTTAATTATTTGGAAATACAAAAGATCTTACAATGGTGAGGGAGGGACAAACAGTGTCAGAGCCCATGAAAACGCACGTTGCCGTTTAACCCCAAAAGAAAAAGAGAAGAAGAAGAGGAAGAAGAAAAGCGCTCGTCCCCAGTTTGACAGCTCACTGCCACTCAACAGTAGGACCCACAGGTTTCTTTATATTTACCGTTTGACCCTTCATTGGGGTCTACCTCCGAAGTCCGAACCCTAGAGGTTCTCCGCGTTTTGGTCTCGTAGTATTTGGAACGTGATTGTATTGTGGTCACGTGACATGACACGTCACCTACTTACCATACGCTGACGGAACACTCTCTTTCGCCTTTCCGTGTCGATTTGAATACTACTGTTTTACTTTCCAAGCTTATTAATTTAATTTCACAATAGGATTAGGTCTATGTGAAATTGTTACCGACATTTTGGCACAATAAGAGCTATCTAGAATGCGTGCCTCGGAAAAAAAAATGTCGAAGATGCATATCAGCGCTTCACAGGGAACTAAGTGGGTTCATGTGGGCTATGTCGTGTCTGAACGGACAAAGAAATCTACTGGTGAAATTTGAAACATATGTGCGGATCAACTTAAGTTAAGTCAAGCGAGGAGCCTACTGGTTGGGCACTTTTAATAAATCAATGTTAAACATTCTTTGTTATGCTTAGAGACCAGTCTGATATCTTTAGATTGTGTTTGAGTTCGATGAACCTAAAAATTTCTGTGCAAATTCTCTTACATAAAGTTTAATCATGTTGTTATCTTCAATTTCATATATGAACAGCCGACCGTTACGGTTTGGTGGATTATGACTTTTTTTGTTTGTCAACGAATTATGACTTAACAGATGGAGTAAAATCTATATATTTGCATTTATCGTTTACGTATTTATGTAAGTTTGTATGAGTTTGAGCTATTTATACAAATTATGACTTTTTCTGGATGTTTATGAATTATTTATATAAGAACAGCCAATTGAAACTATATAAGAAGAAGGAACATCTATAATTTATAAGGCCCACTGTTCTTTTAATTTATAACATCCATTTCTTCTTTAAAACCCACTTATTATTTACCAAGGTGGCCCTTAAAAAAGCCCATGTATTTTCACTTGGTCACAAAGCGTCATTCATTAACGCCGTCGAGATTACGACACGTCATCAACCACCAGACAATCGCCACGTCATCGCCTCCGATAAAAACTCGCTAACGAGATGAGGCGAGAGTGATGAGTGGAAAACAGAGCGAGTGAGAGAGAGAGAGAATAATGGCGCGAGTTCTGCCTCTGCATCATCCGTACAGAGCAGCGACGGTGCGAGCATCGTCTTCGTCAAACGAGACGAAATACAACGGAGGCGTTCCGGAGGTCAAGCTCGCGGATCCTACGCGAAACTATCGGGTCTTGGTGCTGGGTGGGACGGGTCGGGTCGGCGGGTCTACTGCTGTTGCTCTCTCTAAGCTCTGTCCCGAGATCAAGATCGTCGTCGCGGGACGGAACAGAGAGAAAGGTGAAGCAATGGTGGCTAAACTGGGAGAGAACTCTGAGTTTGCTCAAGTAGATATCAATGACAGTAACATGCTTCAGACAAGTTTAAGAGGTTTGGTTCGCTTCACCAATTAACATACCAAGTTCTGTATATATATATATATATATATATCTGAAATTAACACTGGTAATTAAGTTAAGACATTTTTAGGATCTATCTTGTGGTTTTCACTACACCAAACACATATCAGTTCTGTCTTTATGCTTGACAATTGACATTGGTAATGAATATAGACAAGTTTAGGGTCTATCTTGGGGTTTTAACTTCACCAAACACATATCAGAGGGTTTATGTTTCGTCTTGTTCTCGAGTTTTACTGTGAAGTGTGTGAATGCAGACGTTGATCTTGTAGTCCACGCTGCTGGACCTTTCCAGCAAGCTCCTAAGTGCACTGTTCTTGAAGCTGCCATAAAGACCAAGGTGAGGATAAGGTAAAAGAAAAGACAGCTTCTATGTCACTAACTCTGTATGAATGAGTCTAAATCTTAGGAGATGAAACTTACAGATGTATGTGATTGTTTCTGTTCATGACTGCAACAGACTGCTTATATAGATGTTTGTGATGACACAAGCTACGCTTTCCGCGCTAAATCTCTACAGTCAGAGGCCCTTGCTGCCAATGTCCCGGCGATTACAACAGCTGGAATATATCCAGGAGTTAGCAATGGTGTTAAATCTGATCACAAGTCCCTCTTTTCCTTTTATGTTTGAGTATTAGTTTCATTGATGCAAGTATTAAATTTCCTTAATAGTGATGGCGGCGGAAATGGTCGCTGCAGCAAGAAGTGAAGACAAAGGGAAGCCAGAGAAACTGAGGTAACACCAGGGAACTTTCTCAGATGTTTATTACTGCAAAAGTATTTTTGTTTTAGTTGTAGCTTAGACTTGTTGAATCAGACTTTTACTTGTCTTATAATATTTTATTTCAGGTTCTCCTATTACACAGCAGGAACTGGTGGTGCAGGTCCTACAATATTAGCAACAAGTTTTCTGCTTCTTGGTGAGGAAGTTACAGCATATAAACAAGGCAAGTGTTGTTACAGGAAGTTAAAGCATCTCTCTATTCTACTGTGAATCTTTCTGCAACTGCCTCAGCCTTATATTGTTGGGGACTTGATCAGGAGAGAAGGTGAAACTAAAACCCTACAGTGGAATGATAAATGTTGATTTTGGAAAAGGCATCCGAAAAAGAGACGTTTATCTTTTGTATGTCCCTCCCTCCTCCATATCAAAAAGCTCCATTCCATTGACATCATTTGCTTAGAACACTGGCTGTTTTTGGTAGGAATCTGCCAGAAGTGAGGTCAACTCATGAAGTTCTAGGAGTGCCAACTGTCAGTGCTCGATTCGGCACCTCTCCTTTCTTCTGGAACTGGGGAATGGAGATCATGACAAAGCTCTTGCCAGCGGTATCATGCTCAAACCCTTTCTTGAATCAATAGTTTCATATCATATCTTTATGTAATGAAAATGGCTAGGAATTTACTGTAAAATAGATATCTCTTTGCTATGCTTGCTTTAGGAGGTCCTTAGAGACAGAGCCAAAGTCCAACAAATGGTGGACCTGTTCGACCCTGTCGTTAGAGCCACCGATAGCTTTTCTGGAGAGCGTGTCTCCATGAGGGTAGGAGAGAAAAAAACTATTTATATACAGTAGATTAGTAGATTATTTCGGTTAGTCACTCGTTGTTTCTCATCTTAACTTCTTTGGGAAGGTTGATTTGGAGTGCTCGGATGGACGAGTCGCAGTTGGGTTATATAGTCATAAAAAACTATCCGTGTGAGTCTCCTTTTCATACTTATAAGACATGCGACAATGCCTACATAGAGCTGTGTTTAAGAAGCTTAATATCTTGGGTTTACAGAGCCGTTGGGGTTTCAACTGCGGCTTTTGTTGTAGCAATGCTTGAAGGAAGCACACAACCAGGGGTTTGGTTTCCAGAAGAGGTCTCTCTCTCTCTCTCTTTCTCTCACTGTTTATTTACAAAACTGATGTTATGGTTTGTTTGTTTACATTGAAGTAATGATGTTTTGATGCAGCCTCAAGGGATCGCAGTAGAGGCAAGGGAAGCTCTTCTTACACGTGCGTCACAAGGAACGTTCAATTTCATACTAAACAAGTGAGCCATCGTTATTTTGTTCATTTGCCGATTCCTTATCTCCCTTGTGTTCATTTAGTAATGTAGTTTTGTCTTTTGTGTTTCTTATGATTTAAAGGCCACCCTGGATGGTTGAAACTGTCCCCAAGGAGGTTATTTTAGGAATATACGTATGAGTTTGACGAAGAAGAAGAGATAATCATCAATACATTCATTTGTAAATCATTTTGCTTCTGAGGTGTATACTAGTACAGATTCACAGTTTCATCAGAAGATATAAAGAAAAGACCAAAAAATTACTTGGAAATGAGACAACGTTGAAACGTTAAAACATCAGTAAAGACAAGTGAAATAAAGAGTGTAGATAGATCCAGCGTACTCTTTTTGCTCGTACGTTCAGTAAAGTCCCAACATTCCGAGTTCCATTACATGACTCTAGCCAAGCTCAGGAACATTCTTGCAGTCTGGGTCTTCCACACTATATGCTCTGATACATCAACACAATGCTGTATATCAGAGAAACCGGCCACCGTATAACTAAATGAAGCAGAAAAACTCTGCAAGAAACCAGACCTTGATGAGTTCTTGTTTGGCAAGAACATGGTAATGCCGTTCATTGATCCATCTCATTTATCAATGAGGATGTTCCTCTAAACCAAAAATTTCACGTAGTTCTTCACAGTAGAAATTGTAAACTAGTAGTAGCTAGTAACCCATGAATGCTACAACCTGCTTGTACATAGAGTTGTCAAACGGTCTCTCCAGTCTCTAGCTGAGTTTGTATAGATGAAATTTTTGAACATATTCAATTAACTATATATATAAGTGTTTAGTTTAATATTTTTTCTTTTCATCATATATTTAATCAAGAAATAATATAAAGAACAATAAAAGTAAATTTTTAAAAAATATTGGCAGTTTTTGAGAAAATATAAGTAAGTATTAAGTTAAAATTCATAGATATTTTTTGTTTATGTAGTTTTACAAACAGTAAAGAAAGTGTAAATCAAAATTTAAGTTAAAAGAAATTATTTAAAAACATAAATATTACATCTTAGTAACTTTAACAAAGTTTAGTTCATTAAAGATAGTTTGGTTTATGTTATTAAAATTATTTTAAATAAATTTCGAAAATAGCTTCATATAAAAAGAAATTTACAAGATAATATACATTTCAGATGATCCGCCCTTTGATAAATTAAGATATATTTATATACATATTAANCCATGCTCTTAACAATCCGGATATACACTTGGGCGCCAAAATGTGTTAAAAATACTCAAGTCATAACAATNGAGCATGGGCAACGGGGGTTTGTGACCGGTTCAAGGGCGCGGGTTCATAGGCCCAATCCATTAAAAAAAAGAGGAAAATGGGTTTTGCAGTGTGATCCGTCTCTTGCCCACGAACTCGTATCATACGGGTTCACGCCACGCGTCGAAGCGGGAATGGCCAGGCGAGAACGCGTGTTTTCGGAGAAAAAAAGGGAATCGCGTGTTTTCTCTCATTTTCTGATTTCTCTCCGAAAGCTAGGGTTTTTTTTTCCTCTGGGCGATTCTCGTGCTCTCGATCCAGACGTCTAAAATCGATCGAATCTCTCCGNTACTTCAGAAAAAAAAAAGGAAAATGTTTTTGGCCTCTTTGCTAAAAGAAAAAAAAAATTTAGGTGCGCTCTGATAATCATATGATTCATATCAAACGAGACATGTAAGTTATAGAAGTACAGTGGAAATGAGAACATTCCATCTAGTAAATAAAATGTCAGAAAAAAATAAATTTAGGATCCATTTTCAGGCAATTGGTGGATGGGTAAGGGGGTGAATGTTGTTCCAATTGGATATTGGTTGGTCGAACTTTTCACAACATTGTCTGGTTACGTCTTCAAAGTACAGTGGTGTGGGAAAGTGTTATACCTGAACAGTATCAGAAATTCAGAATGAGCACTGCAACCCAAATGGGTTCTATCCAGATAAGAGATTCAGGAAGACAGCATATGTATGCAACCTCCAGATTGCTTAGGAGAATTGTTCTTTTCTGCCGCTTCATGACTTTCTTGTAGGATCTACTCATCCTGACTCCTACACTGTTTGGAAGACACATAATAGAGGTTGCGGCACCCACTTCTTCTACGGGGGTCCAGAGCCACAGCATTCAACGTCTATTCAGGGATATCTTTTTCTTTTTATCTTTTTAGTTTTGGCAATATATTATGTTGTTTAGTTATAAGAATAAATTTGTAAAATAAAGTGATATCAAGTATATCACAATGTGGCATTAGTAATATTATATATGTGTTTGTAATTTCCTACTTAAATCAGTTTTGTATAGAAATTAGTCAGATGTATGCATCTTGGATGCACAGACATATGTAATGCTCGTTTTTGTGTGTGTGTTGTAGAATAAGTTCAAATGAGAACAAGTTATAATACACCAAAGATTGAATAACTTTTCGGAAATCTCAATTCAATCTTTTCATATCAAACATAATCAGATTAATATGTGACAATTGTTTATTTTCATTGACTAATCTAACATATGCATTACAGTAAAGCAGTATTTCACAGTCATTATTAAAAGTATACTAAAAAGTATAAATGGAAAACTTAAATAATTTTATTATATTAGCAAAATGATAGTTTCATGTCTCTAGGAATTCAAACAACAACAACATCTTAAGGGAGTATTAGGAAAAGGAACTGGACAATGGTTCGGTTCGGATTTCGGTTTATTTTCCCAACCTAAATTAGTACAGTAAAAAAACATATAAGGTAAGTAATTTTCCATACATAAAGTATTAGTGCAGTAACTAAATATGGTTTTTGTTTTGATTTCTCCACCTATACAAACCCACACAAAACATATATGATATTCTGCTAATATCACAACAAGAGAAAAAAAATCATCAAATTAAGAAAATATCCTTAACTTTTCATGTCTTGTAGAAATGCTCTATTTATATAACTTTTAGTCTTGGGAAATCACAAATTTCCATTTCTATTTTATTTTATTTTGACTGATCTTCTATGTTGATACATCAATTAAGAATGTTTATTTATAAATTTGACCTATCAAGTTTTTTTTGTAAATTTTGTTAAAAAACATGTTGTTCAAATCTTAATATTAATCACATGCAGTGACCTAAATATCACATAAGCAACTGATTCCCACTGCAATATAATTATGATTGTAATAATGCATTATAAATAACAAAAGACTTTTCTTAGGTCTCCTTTATTTTCTTTTAATATTACAACAGTGTCACTATCATTTAATTTTAATTAAAATTTCACTAAAATAAAAAATATTGACCATTTTTCTCTTTAACTGTGGCCATCTATTTATATCATCAAAGATAAAATTTCCATATTAGAGATTTCATGACAATCTAAAACTTTATTATCATTATTAAATTATCTTTTCATACATAGATGTTTTTTTTGAAAAGTTAAAACCATACATAGAGGTTTATATATTCAATAGCTAAAACAGGATTGGTCAGGAAATTTGCAACCCTGTTTCAAACTAAAAAAAAATCAACTTTCATTTGTGATAAAAAAATAAATTATTTGACTGAATTTTTAATAATAAATTAGAACTTTGAAAAAAAAATTAAGATGATAATTAATAAATTATTATTATAAAATTAAATTTAGTTCTAAAATAAAGAAAAACACAAATAATAGTTTATCAATAACAAAAATAAAATAATGTTGTTAAATCAATAAATTTTAGTTTTCTCTATTAATATTTTCTTCATTTTCTTTGAACATAATAAAAATTCAATCAAAGTATAAAGAATCACAAATTAATTAATTTACTTAATTTTATATAAAATTTAAAAGTATATTCAAAAATATAGAAATATTATTATATTTTATTTGGAGGGGGGGGGGGGGGGGGGGNACCGGGTCAACCGGTGTATGGTCATAGGAAAATGGCAGGTTTTGGGGATTTTGTCAAGTTTTATAGGATTTTTAATTAATGGGTTTCATTAAATTTGAATCAGATATGAAAACACTACATAAAACTAAAAATGACAATTCTGATAACTATATCTTATAATTTTAAATATTGAATAAAAATATGAGTGTGAATAGCACAAACTATAATTTCTTCAAAATCCAAAAAACTAGATACACATGAAAATAATTGAAATAAATCATATACATGAGTTTAAGAAGAAATGATATACTATGTAGAAACTAGTACAATATTTTTCAACGAAAAACGCTTTTAATGTGCATATGGACAGTAAACGACATATGTTGTCTCACACCACGTGCTAAGCTATATGCCTTGTTCTTATGCGTTCTTGATATATGAATAATCTCCGAGCTGTGAAATCTTCTCTTAAGACTCTTTATATCTTCTAAATAACTTGCGAAAGCCGGCCATTCCTCTGGTTCCAAAACCATCTTCACCAATTGAGAATAATCCGTTGCAAATATAACATTATATTGCCTTAAATTCCTCATGCATTACATTGCCCATATGAGAGCTTTTACTTATGTATGTAAAGGGGATTGATTAGCCCTTGTATTTCTAGTTTCCAATAATCCGTTAAAGTCTTCCAAGGTACTATATTATCTCTATCCTGAAAAAGTCTCATCTGCTTTCCATGATCCATCCGTGAAGCACCATCGTCCCGGTCTATTAAGTAAAACTGAATCAGCTGTTTGTATAACATGAGTCTGCTTCTGATCTATTGCTTGCTTGCATCAGTAATCTCTTAAAACATAGTTTTTTTTTCATTATCACTTTCTATTTCTTTTACTTTATTATTTAATTTTTAACAGAAATCTTCAAAATTTGACCATTGTGGATGTCTTTCGAACATCTATCTAGCAATTATCTCACATGAATTTTGTGAGTACAAAATATTTGAAAAGGAAAGAGAGTGAACTTAGATGTATAAACTTTTGTTAGAACTTTCGATAATCTTATGAAAATCCATAGAAACACTTATATTTTCATGAGTGGTATAGTCTTATCTTGTAACTAAAACTTACATATATAACACAACTGAATTGAAGTATTAATATTATTTGTTTCAAAATTCCAAAAAATAATTGTTGACAATATACATCAATCAAATTATAATGTGCTATCTGATTAAAAAAGTTCTCCTCCATCAGTTCTACAATATATACCATATTACTTTTTTTCCATTAATTTCTTTTTTTAAAAAAAAAATTTTTGTGTCTTTTCCGTAAAATCTTATTTCTTATACATTCATCAAATTATACAATAAATCAAATTTTAAGTACAACTCAAAATACAATGTTTTCACATATACCAATTATTTGAATTTTTGTAATTAGACACGTTTTCATAAAGTATAAGTAAATATTTCTAGTTTTTTTTGTCATACTACTATATAAATTATATAGTCATTCTATCCTATTCGGTTACATTTACTCTATAATCGTATATTTTCCCTTATTAATATATCCTAGTAGTACTATACTATTTTCTATACTATTTTTGCAAATCAGATTCTGAAAACTTACCATGTGCTAGTCATTCAAAACAACATTGATCAAGAAAATATGTTTTTTTACATATACTTTTCATTCATTAGCCCGCCTAATTTGGTTTCATTTAACATCAATCAATATATAATACCATATATCTTATCCCTTATATACTAAAGCGTAAGTCGCACGTCCAATCCTAAGAAGACAAGTGGAAAATCTGTAAGCAAAAAAATGAAAAATAGAAAAGTCAAAACACGTGGACTTAATGACAAGAAGCAAGAAAGTTTCAAAATAAGACCAATAACTAACTTTTACCTCTTGTACCATGCATATCAATTAACGAATATGAAATATAATATATATATATATATATATATATATAATATAACGTATTTTGAGTCAATTTTAGTAATGTATTTTGTTTTGAATTTTTCTTTGCATCTCCTATTTTTCTGGCGTCTAAATATAAACTAACAATTTTCTTAGATTACCATAAAATCTAAGCTACAACAGATTTATATAATTTTCCTATTTTCTTCATCTCCTATAAATTCATCTACTCTCTTATATTCATCTACGACAGATTCATCCCTATATGGTTTAACATACTAAATCTCTTCTATTCATTTCTCTGAACAGTATGAAATCTATTATATTCATTTATAGAATCTTAATTGTAAGAAAACTTCAACAGAACAACTATACCATGAATACTAAAATATTTAACATATGTATAGAATTAAAAACTCAGTGATTCAAACAAAAAAGAAACAGCTAAAGATCAAACACGATCTCAACAACCAGTTACGTGACTATTTACTATTTACTGCCAAATCTAAATACTTGCTCATCTATCTCTCTCCAACATCTCTACGATCACTGGTTACCACCATTTTTTTTTTTGAAAAACAGTTACCACTAACTTTCAGAATCTAGATAACTACTTTTTCCATCATTTGTATTTGCCCTCTTACCGATCCACACGCAAAAGAAAGAAACACATTTCCTACTACTCAAGTTGACAGATTTGATGGATTCGATGTTTCTCTACTACTCTTTTTGATCCACACACAAAAACGCATTTTCTTATTTTTCTTTCCCAATCTCTCTGAATTTCACTCTTTGTACTGTCTCGGTATATCAAGCCTCGATCACTCACATGCAAGGTTTCCCTTCAAAGAACTTAGGTTGTATCTCTTTGTTTCTAAATATGAAAATCTGAAATACAGATAAAGTGAAGTATATATAAATATATTTTTTTTTTCTGTAGGACCATTTCTGTATTCAACAAAAATAGAAACGCGGAAGAAGAAGACTAGAGACAAAGTCGACTTTAACAAAAACGACTTAGGCGTGCAGATAAGTCGACTTTAGTTCTTCTCTGATTGTCTCTTTTATGTTACTCTTCAAAAACACAGTTTTCTTTTGTAATCAGAAACTCTATTTTGTTTTTGTAATCTTTACATGTTTGGAGAGATACCAAACACTCTACGAAGAAAAATTATATGAGGCATCTTTCAAAAGATGTGGAGAGACAACAAGAAGAACTAACACTTTGCCAGGAGAAAGAGGAAGAGTCAACAATTTTGATATATCACTTCAGTGGTATGGTACCATCATTTCAAAAATCTGTTTTTTTTAGCCACTCATAAATCTGTTTTATATCAGAGCATATTTAACTATTTTACAAACTTATTTGTAAGTATACTAAATACAAATTTAAGATATACATATCTGTTTAATTTCATTGTTTTTATTTTCTTTAAATTTCATTGTTATGCTTTTCATTATTTTAAATCTAATGATATTTTTATTTCTAAAAATATATTTTTATAAAAAATAAAGATGAAGCATAGTGGATCAAATATAAATCTTTACGTGTATGTATATTGTATATCGCAGAATTTTATGAAAAGTTATTACCAAATATGTATATCCTCTTTTTTACAAAGTCATAATAATTGTTTTAAAACTTCCATATTTTTTTGTTTGTATGCAGCCGATTCTAATTTTATATGCAAGTGTTATCCAGCTCCGAAAAATATGACTCAAACAATTTTAGTTTTGATAAAACAATTTTTTTTAAACTCCGAACTTTTAGGATAAATTTGGCCCGTGCTTAGCACCAGGTGTAATTGCATTACAAAACTCAAAAAACAAATTATCATATTTTCTAATTTCATATATTTATGTAACTGTAAGAAAATCCTACTTTTTCTCAAACAAAATGTTACACGTTCATGAAAACAATTATGTCAACTGCTCGATCTCCTCTATAACATTTAGTTAACTGTTTTTGTTTTCCTGTTTATATATTTCGTGCTTCTCTTCTTTTCTCAATTGTTTCATCTTCTTTTTTGTTTTATTTTGGTTTGAGTGTGACAGAGATCTTTTAAAAGTTCATTCTTTTTTTTTTCTTTTTCTGAAATCACTTTTTTCATAATTCTTTCTATATGATTCAAGTTGAACATTTTATCAAAATACACTTCTTTTTTAGCTTAATATTTCACGTGAAATATCAGACCTTAGTTTCACAAAGTATTACTACCAAAAACATGAAGCCATTCTCAGTGTCCAAAACTATGTGGAAAAAGGTAAACACATTTTTTTTTTCACAAAAGAGAGGGTAAACATATTTACATTTTAAAATTATGATATCTAAAAAACTGTTTAAAGAGATGAAACTCAACTTTTCCCATGTCTTATATTGAAAGAGATGGTATTCAAACTTAAATGAAATATAATTTGATAAAAAGTGAATTAGGGAAATGAGAGTGATTTGTTTTTATTTTGACATAGATGAATTTTCATTAATTGATTCTTTAATTTTTTAATATTATGATTTAATTTTTATTTTGTGTTTTAGATGTTAATATACTATTTAAATTTAAATTTATCATAATTTCATTGTTTCTTTTGTTTTATTTTGGTCAATAAATTTACATTTTATATTGATTACGTTAATAATGAAGATATGTTTTTTAAGAAGTATTATTTACAAAAAAAAAGTATCAAATATGATATTCTATACCATATTTTACGTGTATTTTATATCAATCTATGCACCAATGTATTATCTAGATTTAAAAATATACTAATATAAACATTTATTACATAACTGGATTTTTATGATTACAATGAAACTGATCCGTGCATAGCACGGGAGGTAATACTAGTAGTATACTATCATGCAGCTATGCTATATAAAGAAATAACAAAAATAGACAAATGGTATAACAATATTGTTCTTATAGCTAGAATGGTAAAAACATTAGAAATAATATTTTTGATTATTGAGTTTATTTTTCAATTAGTGATGCCATATTCTTTGTATTTATTGAAAAATTATAGCAAGAATGGCAAAAACATTAAAACAGTATTTTTTATTAACTTTATTTCTCAAATAATGATGTTATATTCTTTGTATTTATTGAGAATTTAGTTAGTTGGCAAATTCACCCATTATTTCATGACACACACTTCAGAAAATCTTTATTTATGTTTACATATTATGAGATCGTGGCTTACAATTTCAATAAACAGAATTACTACTAAATTTAAAACTAAAAGGTGTTTTTTTTTTATCAACTACTAAAAGGCTACTACTTCTTTATGCATACTTTTATCCTTCTATACTATTTTTACTAGTCTATTCCCCGTTCAGAGCTTTTAACAGTACAATAATGTCATTCTTTTCTAGAGAATCTTGGTCAATGGTTTTATAGTTTAGAATGTGATTACAGTAAAAACAAATAGAGAGAGAAATAGAGAAGTGGACAAAAGGTGAGCATTTAAAACAAAGAAAAAGGACAAATAAAAAGTTATGAAAAGACAATGAACATTCAAAGAAGAAGACAAACAAATCCCACACCCAACCTTCAAGCCATCATCTCAATTTTACAAATATTAATATTTTTCTAAGAAGACAACAAAAACAAAAGAGATGGTTTTGGGGTTATGTTTTGTCTTTGTTAAGGTGTGTTTGGACGTTTCCTTCTCAGCATCATATTTTTCCAAAACAGCTTTTTACCTAAAACAAAAGCTTTTTAGTTTTTATAATTGAAAAACAGTCACGATTCCGAATCCACCTCATGCCGAGACAAAAACCATAAAAGTGGAGGCTCCAAACTCAAATTATATAATGAGATAATTCCAAAAGATATAATGACAATGGGTTCACTGAACTTCTTGCCTCATCTATAACTTTCCTTCTTTTTCTAGTTTCTCTAAATCAAGAACCACGATTCAAAGCTAAATCAATAACCAATCTAACGCATATATCGAAATCAACATACTAATTTCACGAAAATTACATGTGACTATGTGAGGCTTCTCTTTGTAATATATGGTTGACTCTAAATTTCTAGTGGACAAAAAAAAAACTGATACGTGAGGCATATATGTGACTATTCATGTAGTACAACTAGTACCATGTGAATGTGAACATAATAATAACTATAGTTTAACCATGAGATTGAAAGTTGAAAAATTTACACTAGAAGACACATTTCCACTTCTTTATTTCACCTAGAGTCACATTGTGCTTGAGGCATACTTTCTAGAGGTGATTTGTCTATTTTGTCCTTATAAGTATGTAACAATTATTTTTGTTTGGTTATTTTTCTCCTTCTCTTTGTATTCAGATCCAACTTCTTGTTCTTCCAACTTTATTTTTCTTTTTCTTCTAAAATCATGTTTTTTTAAACAAACTCAGTTCACATTTTTTATCTCTTTTTGTTTTCTTTTCATTTTTATTTTTTCATCTCAAAAATTTCAGATAAATCTCATATTTCTCATCCCTCACAGATCTTCAACCGTTAATATGTACAAATATATCTGATAATTAAAAAGTATTCAATAGTTCGTGGATGCTTGGTGTTACAATTACACGTTTTAATTGTTACTGATCAAGGCTCAAATCTACGTATGGATTGCCTAGTCAATTATTATTTCATCTTTTGGGAACTTCTCAAGTTCACCTATTGTCTACAAGTTAATACATGTCACAAGTTGTTGTGTACAAGTTAATACATGTCCACAAGTCGTGACATTATTCACAAATCGTTGCGACGAACTGTTGCGACGTTGTCCACAAGTCGTTGTCCACTTATCTTATATCCACACATTAGTTAGTTTTAAGTTATTAAAACAAGCTATCTGGTTTTACAATCTCGGAGACCTTCCTTAACGAGGTTTTACTTGTCCCATCCACATTTTTTTCTTTTGTCCACATTTTTTGTTTCCAAGATCGTGTCCACGAAAGCATATTATTGAAGCATAAAATTCATTCTGATTTATCTCTATTTTGAGTTTGTATATAATTTTACTATTCATATTTTTCTAATAAATTCATCTACCTTTTATGTACATTGTCCACAAAAAAAATAATATTTACCGCGTTTGTGCTGTCCACGCTTTATAGATGTCCACATTTTTTTTATATCCACACTTTTTTTGTATACATATTCATATATATAAAAAATATATATATGAAAATGGATGTTAAAAGATAGAGAATTTCGTAACTAATCTATTGTGACAATTATAATTATTTTATATATTTTAAAATTTGAGATAAAAGTAAAAGAAAATATAAGATGAAATAAGAAAAACAATAATAAGAAAAAAAATCGAATAACAGAAAACATACACACCAAATTCACTTGAATAAACACGAGCTCTTCCCGTTTCAATGAAGGATATAATTGTCCAAATAAATTATTGGTCCCACATAAAAGTGTCTTGCATGTAGGATGTGTCTCTGAGTGCAAGGTAAATTCATAAAGTGTCCTAAAATGTAATCAACTCTTGAAACTTTGACTATTTTTATTTAATTCCTTAAAACGAAAGAGAGGGAAAAAAAAACAGAAAAGACAGACAAAGAGGAAAAAGACAAAACCGACTACCACGCATTGTCTGGTACGTAGAACCAAAAGGAACAATACCTCTGTTTTAGTGTATTTTAGTTTCAATCCACACACATACACACGCTATAACTCACAAGATAACCCACCAGAGACTTCTTTGTTCTTCCACATAGATTATATAGATCGAACCCAAATTAACACAAGAAATTTATAAAAAAACCTTCACATTTTCTTCTAAATTCATTTGTATTTTTTCTTTCCATTGATGCAAAAATCAAGTAAGTTTCTTTGTTTCTTTCCTGTTCTTGTTTAATAAAGAGACCTGCTACCCTTTTGTTTATCAAATTTAGACAGTTCTGATCAGTTGTTGTCTTTCTTCTCCTGTCTTTAAATCATTTACCATCTGTTCCCCCCCAAAAAAAAATGATTTACCATCTATAGGTTTAAAAATAATCTATACTTTCTGCTTCAAGAACATTTAAAACCCTAGTTCTTCTGTTCTTTAACCGTTTATGCCTTTTTGTTAAAACTGCAGATTCTCTGGATCTTTAAAAGAATCTCGAATCTTGGGTTTGGTTCTTCTCGTTGCAAAGTTCCAACTTCATCAAAAGGATTAAGCTTTGGAGCCTTTCAATGGTAGCTAATTTTCAAGAAGACAACGGAACATCCTCTGTAGCTTCATCGCCACTTCAAGTCTTCTCAACCATGTCACTCACAAGACCAGCTCTCCTCTCTTCTCCCTCCTCACCGTTCAAAGACCTCAAACCAGAGGAGCGTGGTCTCTACCTGATCCACCTCCTGCTAACTTGCGCCAACCACGTCGCCTCAGGCAGCCTCCAAAACGCAAACGCAGCACTAGAGCAGCTCTCTCTCCTCTCTTCCCCTGATGGTGACACGATGCAGCGTGTAGCTGCTTACTTCACCGAAGCCCTCGCTAACAGAATCCTCAAGTCTTGGCCTGGTCTCTACAAGGCGCTTAACGCAGCACAGAGAAAGACCAACGATGTCTCCGAGGAGGTTCATGTCAGGAGACTCTTCTTTGATATGTTCCCTATACTCAAAGTTTCTTACCTGCTCACTAACCGAGCTATACTCGAGGCTATGGAAGGAGAGAAGATGGTTCATGTGATTGATCTCGATGCTTCAGAGCCTGCTCAATGGCTTGCTTTGATTCAAGCTTTTAACTCTAGGCCTGAAGGTCCACCGCATTTGAGAATCACTGGCGTTCATCACCGCAAGGAAGTGCTTGATCAAATGGCTCAAAGACTCACTGAGGAAGCAGAGAAACTCGACATACCGTTTCAGTTTAATCCCGTTGTGAGTAGTTTAGAGTCTTTAAACGTGGACCAGCTGCGTGTTAAGACAGGAGAGGCCTTAGCCGTCAGCTCGGTTCTTCAGTTGCATAACTTCTTGGCCTCAGATGATGATTTCTTGAGAAAGAATGGATACAGCCTGAGCGGTGACTCGGCTTCATCTTTGCCTCTACCTAATTCAGGAAGGATTGATAGATTCCTCAATGCAATGTGGAGTTTGTCTCCAAAGATCATGGTGGTCACTGAGCAAGACTCAGACCACAACGGGTCCACACTGATGGAGAGGCTATTAGAATCACTTTACACCTATGCAGCTCTGTTTGATTGCTTGGAAGCAAAAGTTCCAAGAACTTGTCAAGATAGGATGAAAGTGGAGAAGATGTTTTTCGGAGAGGAGATCAAGAACATCATAGCATGCGAGGGATCTGAGAGAAGGGAAAGACATGAGAAGCTAGAGAAATGGAGCCAGAGGATTGATTTAGCTGGTTTTGGGAATGTTCCTCTTAGCTATTTTGCCATGTTGCAGGCTAGGAGGTTGCTTCAAGGCTATGGGTTTGATGGGTATATGATCAAAGAAGAGAGTGGGTGTGCAGTGATTTGCTGGCAAGATAGACCTCTATACTCAGTATCAGCTTGGAGATGCAGGAAGTGAAAGAAGACTATTGATATAAACACTTGTGGATTCTCTTTTGTTTATGAGCAGAGAGTCCCTTTCTTTTGTTAGCCATTGTGACTGCCTCTGTTTCTTATTTTGGCAAATGCTTCTAACTGCCTCTGCGTATATACTTTTGAGTATTCAGCAGTGTGTTTGTTGTTGGTTCACTTTTGTTTGATCCTACAAAACGGAGCTGATGAATATTCAATAGTTTCCTAAACAATCAAAGATCTCAGAACTGTTGGAAAGAACAAATTTGACATTCTTTCAGCATATGATTCTGTTGTCTATGTATGAACTAACTTGGTGTAAATCTAGATTACAGTGAGGAAAAATGCACTCTCTAAAGGGAGTCTGATGTATGTAATATGAAAAAGAAACGAGTTTATTTACATAATTTGCTCAAATTCCAATCTGTGAACCTGAAGAACATAAAATGCAGCTTAAAGGTTTCTTCATGATCAAAACTCTAGAAGTGAAACTTGGTAAACCGGAGATTTAGAAATGCTAAACCAAAGATTGTCTACACCATGAAGAGATATTTGAGATCATCTACTGTTAGTCGAGTTGCAGAGCTTCCACCATGTTCTTCACCAAAGGCAGACGCAACCATTGCCCTTTTCTCTTCCTGATGATATAAAAAATCGTTAGAAAGTGAGAAGAGAAACATGTATCAGTTAGAAGCAAAGAAACCGTATACCTGGAGAGACAAAATTCTATCCTCAATAGAATTTTTTATGGTAATACGAGTAACAGTAACTGGTCGAGTTTGTCCAATACGGTGTGCTCGATCAATAGCTTGGTCTTCAGTAGTTGGATTCCACCAAAGATCAAGAAGAATGACATGACATGCAGCTATCATATTCAGCCCAAGGTTTCCCGCTTTCAATGACATTATTATCACCTTCACCTGTGATAAAAGTAAGGAACCATATACTCAATTGCGTAGGAGAAATTAAATTTAAAAGTCTTGAAAGATGTGCACATGACTTACATCTGGATCGTAGCTGAATTCTTTGACAGCTATGTCTCTAGCAGCTAGACTCATCGTACCATCTAATCTTCTGAACTCTATATTGTTTTCATTTAGAGAGAGCTCGAGTATGTCAAGCATACTAGTCCACTGAGAAAAGATAATCGTTTTTACTGGCAATTGGCTGTGAGGAGTCGAAGGCACAATCGCTTGCTCTATGATGGTAACATCATCGTCGTCGACGTCATATGGCTGCGAGGAAGAAGGCATTCCACCGTTCTGCGTTGAGTTTTGACTGCCTTGGTTAGAAAGCGACTTCAGAATATCCATGACAGTTTTGATTTTTGATGAGCTGTAATCGCCGTTCTCAAAAACTGCTTTGTTAAGACCTTTGGTATGTGAGGAGGAACTACAACCCGTATCATCAGCGTTACAACTTCCAAGAGTAGACTGAGAGAAAACAACGTCACGCGAAAGCTGTTCCCTGCATACAGGGCAAGAGTTCTCATCCCCTGTGATGTATTCTGATACACACTGATAGCAGAATATATGGCCACAGAAAGTAATAACAGGAACTTCTGGTGGATCCTGCAAAAATATAAAGATGATAAAGTAGATGGTGAGAACCTGAAGGAAGACACTGTTTCTAGACCTACATCATTTATGCACTTACGTTGCAGGCACGGCAGATGGGAGACGATGCTAAGCGATTGAGCAAGCTAACCCGAACCTCCCTAGAAAGACTTTTAGCAGCTGCGGCTGATTCTTTCCCAAGAGAATCTGACTTGAATCCTTTAGCAAGTTGGGGATGGTCACAGGCTTGGCGTAACCGTAGAAGCATGAGAAGAATGTTTGCATAGTTTTGATGCAAAGTTCCTGCATCAGCATATGCCTGCAGAGAGAGAGAGAGAAAAATATCATCTTACTAACTTGTCAGGAATCATTGCAAAAGATTGGAACCTCTCCACACGTCGAGGTGCTAGTTACTACAAAAGTGTGCAAAACAGAGCTATGAACAAAGGATGAACTGATAGTTTAGAGGAGCGCAGAAGAGCACCTTGAACTGAGAACGTGAATCGGATTCAAGCTTCGTGTAGAAAGACCGCTCTTCTACCGAAAAGTCAACCTTGCTCAAATTAATTGTCTTCGGTGGCAGATTAAGTATAGGCTGACCATCAAGCAATGTTCCTAGAACGTCGATCAGAAGATAGTTAATAGAAACTCTCAACAGCAACACAGCTATGGAAGGGAATAGTAGGAGTAACATGAAAACTATCATATAGAAAGTCTATGGCATAGAACACAGTTATGAAGTCAAAGCTCATCACCAGACACCAGTTTAACAACTTCAAAAACATTAATGAGACAGTCCAAGTACCTTTGGTGCGGCGCAGCATTATAGCCTTTAAGATCGCTTGAAGCTTCTTGTAACCATGTTGGGAATTTCTGGAAATCATAGTCTTAATTGTGTTGCGGAACGACGAGAACACGGCATACGGATCATACCTTAGAAACCTGAAATAGCTGTACAAATCATCTATCGTATTCTGAATCGGTGTTCCAGACAAACACCATCTCCTTTTGGCTCGAAGACCACAACAGGCTTTTGCAGCCAGAGTCTTGTGATTCTTAATCGTCTGAGCTTCGTCAAGTACAACTCTGAACCACCCAACCTTTGCCAGAGCACCATAGTAAGGGTTAGAATCCTCAGCGTTTTTCTTGCCTCGTTTCTTTCTCTTGTTAGGAGCACCCAACATACTTTTGCGTTTCTTACTCAAGACGAAGCCAGAGGCGAGACCATGTCTGTCGGCATATTTTTCATCACTCTCATCGTCATCCTTCACGGTTTGCTTCGGAACTTCATTCGAGACGATAGCGTAAGTTGTAATCACCACATCATATTTAGCTAGTTCCGCAGGATCTTTGGTCCTGTTACCACCGTGGTAGATTAGAACAGAAAGCTTGGCTTCTTCAGTAACCTTGTCATCAAGTTCTCTTGCCCACTGCCGCACAACACTAGCTGGACAAACGATTAAAGTGCCAGCAGCTGGTCTGTTCCTATTAAATTTCCTTGTTGAAGTACTGGCTTCTTCTTCATCATCCTTAAGGGCTTTCTTCATGCCAAAACTGCCATTCACGCCATTAAGACTTATAGCCTTCGACTCTTGTTTTACAAACGCAGTCTCTGATTCGTCATCAGCATCCAGATCCAATGCTTCAGCTACTTGGTTGCTTGAATTCTCAGCCTTTGATTTTGCCTCGTGCATTTGTTTTAGGATAAGAGCAATTGTTGAGATTGTTTTACCAAGGCCCTGCACAGCAAACCAAACGGAATGAGAGGGAAACATAATAGTTTAGCGGTAAAGGATTAAGATTAAAAAGTAACCTGATCATCAGCTAATATCCCTCCCAGACAGGGCGCACTTCTAGTTTCCTTCTCAAACATCCATGCCAATGCAATTTTCTGAGAAACAACAGTGTTTTAGTAATCAATCCCAATCCAACAGATACTGAAAGATGAACTAGAAAAATGAGTTACCTGATGCTTCATAAGAGGAACTGAAAGAAGACCGTCTGGTAAATCCACCTCGGACTTGGGTTGACTCAGATTCTGCAAGACGCACTCACTTGCTTATTACAAAAACACTTACAACACATACATGGAAATCATGCGAGAACGCCAAACTCTTAGATATGGAAATTATAATCATGATGAATCAAAAGATGAATGCTACAAAGGTGACATTGTAAAACTGATTCTCAAAAAGGAAGAAAACAATTCTTATACACAACATAATGTTACTCTGTTTGAAGCACCATTGGAAATACTAAGACATCCGAACCCTAAGAAACATACTCATCTCTCAGACATATAACTAAACAGAAAGGAACAAGCCTACTTCATTGATTCTTTGCTGTAATTCACTGAAATAATCAATCCTCATGACCACAAAGCTGGTGAAAGAGAGAAGCGCGCATTGCACATAGACATAGTTTAAAATCCATCAAGGCGAACAAGTATGGGAACTACACAAGCCAAAAGATGGGATAATGATAAAAAAAACCTGTAGTGCAGCCTGATAGACGAGCCTCTCGTCATTCTCCGAACTCCTCTCCTCACCCATGCCATTCCTATGCAAGGGATCACTTCCACCATTGAAATGCGAAGTAGAAGCACCTGTTGCATGCGGCCCAGAGGGAGGAAACAACCGATCGCCATTAATAACACGCCCCATGCCTACCCCATCATGGAACCCACCACCATAACCACCACCGTAACCACCATTGTTGTTGCCTAAACCCGACGCAGCTGGAGTAGTAGCACCAGCAGCATAAACCCCACGAAAGTGACTCCCGTTCCCATTACTCGTACCGGCAATATCAGGTCTAAACTGCATAGGAGGTCGAATAAAAGATGGAGGAAGCACCCTTGATCCGATGTGCCCATTAGTCAGTGGCTTGGAGTCAAACCCATTGCGTGATGAAGAGGGTACTGGCTTGGCTTCAAAGCCGCCATTGCGTGANNNGAAGAGGGTACTGGCTTGGCTTCAAAGCCGCCATTGCGTGATGAAGAGGGTAGTAGTGGAAGTCCAACTCTTGTGAGACCATTTGCATTGGAAGAGGACCCAATAGCAAGGTGAGGTCTCAGGGTAGAGAGTTCCCTTATATGATTAGACCCTGCAAGGCTCAAAACACACACATAAGCAAGATCATTAAGAAGTCCTGAGAAACAAGTAAACAAGGGATAACGGTGAGAGAGATGTAACCTTGAGGAGGAAGAGGAAGAGTGGTTCTAGTTTCTTGTATCTCGACGTCACTGTCTGAACTGATATCTATAGCCGAATCCATCCGCAAAAAAGATCTCTCAACTTTCACTCTCTAAAATCAGAATAAAAAAACGATCGTTAATCACCGTAAAGACACATACTTTGTTCCCGATTTCGTAACTAGGTTTTCAAACAGTCTAAAGGG